>OZ020198.1:5125999-5420999 GCA_963971165.1 Philopedon plagiatum | reverse complement strand
GCGTGGTATATAATTTATGTGAATAGTCCAAAAGGGTGGTTATTAGAACGGGCTTCAATTTCTATTCGTTTTAAAAAAGATCCGTAATGGAATTGAAAATAATACGCAATTCTTAATAGCCCTTGATTCAATTACCGGCAATAACATAGTTACTGGCGATTAGACTGTAGAAAATCATTTTAAACTCTAAAATAAAAACAGAAATGTGTATACAAATTTATACGAAAATACAATGAAAAATAAAGGTAATTTTGTGAAAACTTTTGTCAGATAATGAAAATTTCACGCCTATTTTAAACGCCTATACAACCTTTGTCATAACGACATATTTATGGGGAATGACTAATTATTTTTTCTATTAAAGTATTTTAAGGGCAAGAAAATATAGTAAGTAAAGCTTGTTTCAAGCTCTTTCGTTGACCTATTGCCAGCAATAAACTATTATCGACACCAGCTGTAATAAAAAGGGAAATGTAGTCCATTGACATGGGATTTAAAGGACTGGAGGTTGGGACGGGAAGGGAAGACATCTGCAGGCAATTTGTTCTATAATCTGGAGACCTTAGATATAAATTGAGCGAGAGAAGTGGTCTGTTCTAGGCTTTTGTAGCTGCACAGTAAAGGGATGCATACGTAACGCGCCTCTTGTTGTTCTGTTAGGAACAGTCAAGGGGAGAATAATACCGGCTAGTTCTTCAGAGCAAAATCCGAGGAAGTACTGGTAGAAAAGGGATAAATCCTCAACAGCTCGGCGATGAGCGAGAGAAGGAAGTTTTCTTGTGAGGACTGGGTCATTGATGAGTCGAATGGCTCTCTTTTGGATAGAATCAAATATGTTAAGTGTCGAAGTTGATGCCGCTCCCCAGTTGTGGGAGAAGTACTCTAGGTTAGGTCTTATTTGGGAAACATAGAGAGTGTATAAGTTGGAAGGGGAGAAGTATTTTCTGGCTCGAAAGAGAAAACCAAGCTTTTTAGCTGCCGATGTGGCTATTAAAGGATTTGCAAAATAGGTGGGCCGGAGGGTGCCCATCTGCACTTAAGGCCCCAAGAGCTGCAATAGTTTTCATTAATAGTGATTAATTAAATTAATTTAAATTTCTGATTTTTAAATTAAGTATATTTTTGAAATAAGTAGGTATCCATCAGGAATTGCATCGCTGGTACTATATAAACACGACATTAACAATAAATCGCTTCTCATCGCGCCTACATTAGTTTGAAACCTTATTATATGCTACTTTTAGGTAGCACTTGTATTCCTTACAACAATGGATGCTTTTGAACCCGCTGAAAAGAATGTAGTTATTCAAATCGAACACTCCCTGTATGCTAAACACTTTTCAGCAGGACCGTAAAATGCAAATTATTTGACACCTTGTCTTTAGTTCTTTTCACTACATCGAAGTACTATTAATGTTTTTTTTACCAGCGGCTATAAATAAATTTCAAACCTTTCCGCCAATCACATAGTTTTTTAAAACTGTTTAAAAGCAAACTAATGACAGTGTTGATGGATGAATCGTCATATTAACAATAAAATACATATCCCGGTGTATGTTTAGAGCAGATGACAACAGTTATTTCAAAGGTTGAAACCGCAGAGCTGTCAAACCGCAAAGAAGTAAAAAGGGCATTGCTTGTTTAGGTTGGACACATGTTCGATAAACAATTAATATGGAAATGTTCGTGACACACTCTAGAGCAAATGGAAAATTGTGAACCCATCACTGACTGTCTTCGGCTAAAAAGCGACATAAGGGCTGATATGTTGACAAGACAACGACTTTTTAACAAATTCCCCTTAATTCGTCATGCAATCTTTGATCCTCATACCTTGTTACCTGGGGCTTCCCTAAAATAGCAATTAGTATAATTTTCCATCCTTGTCCTTTCAGACTCTTTAAATTTAAAATAAAAATATGGCTTTAGTAAAAAAAAATATGCCAGTAAAGCTCGTTTCAAATATAAATAAAAGACGCCAGAGTCGGATCGGTTTAAATTAGAAATAACTTTGGAAAAAATAAAATCTTGTTAAATTACGAATGATTAAAACATTGTTTATTGATTTACATACCTATGTAATTCGATTTATTTGTACAATAAAAAATATTACTTAAATTTAATTACAGATTTGATTGGGTTTCCCTGTCACTGTCATTTTCATCTATGAATCAAATAAGACTTAACCTGGAGTACCGTAAAAAACTTTTTATTTTTTTTGTATTTTGTTTTATTTTTAATTTTTTTTATATTGTTTGATTGGGACAGGTCTAAAATGACCGAAAATGCCTAGACACTATCAAAAATAAAGGTGAGGGATGACAATACCGCAACTTTACTGAGGAGGCCCTAGAAGAAGCTTGGGACCCGTTAAAATAAGTCTAAGGGCAAGCACAGTCGGCCACCAGGCCATCCAACCGTTTTTGATCCTAAGGAGGAGCGTCTTGTATCCAAGATCTTAAGAACAGTCAGCGAAAGGGGCTTTCCCTTAACAAAATGTGACATTCGTTATCCTCTTCATAAATATCTTGAAAACCCCACTTCTCGTCTGTGATCTCTGCCTAAATAAGCATTATGGCTTGGATGACTTCCACGGATTTTACTCTGAAGAACTAGCCGGTATTATTCCACCCTTAACAGTTCCTAACAAAACAACAAAAGGCGCGTTACGTATGCATCCCTTTACTGTCCAGCTACAAAAGCCTAGAACAGACCACTTCTCTCGGTCATTCATACCTAGGGTCTCAAGATTATACATTACAAATTGCCTTCAATGTTTTCCCGTCCCAACCTCCAATCCTTTAAATCCCGTGTCAATAGACTACATTTCCCTTCTCTTCAGACGCCCACGGTACGTCAACGTACTTAGGCTTGAAGTCTACGTGGGATGTCTTAGATAAAAACTGCCAACGTTTCTTTGCAAACAGCTGGCCTTTGTTTTGGAAACGCCTCCTAGAATTAAAACTAAACCGTCGACATCTTATTGGTACAAAGTCCCTTGCTGCGCCCTAGGACTTTAGCGCCATAGAGAACTGTCCCAGAGGCCTAGGGCGCAGCGAGAGCCTGTACCAATAAAATGTCGACAGTTAATTTTGGAGTTTAAAACTAAACTGTCGACAATTTATTGGTACAAAATCCCTTGTTACGCCTTAGGCCTCTGGTGCCCTAGGGCACCGTCCCAGAAGCCTAGGGTGCAGCAAGTGACTCTGGATTAATAAAACTTTTAATTCCGTGGGGGGGGGGGGGTATTTTATTATTGATACTTGTTGCGCCCTAGGCATCTGGCGCCATGGGGCACTGTCCCACTAGCCCTTATGGACGGCGAGGGCCTAGTTTAAGTTATTCATCGAGAAAATTAAACTAAGCTAAAAGTGCTTTTTAATGACTCATTAAATTTTGTTGACTCAATTTACACAGCATAACGCTTTTGTTTGAGTACTTAGGTGATAATTTTCGATAATGCCAAGAAATGGGCGGAGTTTATTGACACGAAATTGTCGTTTTATCATTAAGGTTTTATCGTTTTAGCGGATCAAAGTGCGCCTCGTCGTTCGCCACGCCTCCATTATAGACATCTCCTCCATTCGGTCTAATGTGCCCTTTTTGATAACGATCGGGTCCATTAAAGGTACCAGACCTTATTTTATTAGTAATGGCTCGTCGGCCGCTCATGAATTATTGTCGTGCCACTAATTGATGACTAAAATAAATCTATCACGCCTCGCTGTGATGACAACAATCCCCTTTCCAGAAAATTTCTATTCACGGAGCTCCCGTTCATTTTCCGCTGTCTTATCAAACGAGCTTTGACAAATTAGACGTTATTAAGCTCCAATTTTAACATTTTAATCGGAAATTTAAATTAAAAATTTAAACCAATTTGAAGTTGTATTTTCAGTTTAAATAATTATCAAGCATGGGTGATGCTAACGAACTGGTTTAATTGAAAAATTAGGAAACTTATTTTCAACCCACAAATACGCTTTCCAACGCCTTTAAAATTTGTTTTAGTTATCCATAAAATACAGATCTAACACATATAGAAGTTGTCTAAATATATAATGTCAATGATATAATGCAGTAGTAGAATAGTGGTAACGTAAGATAGAAAAAACGTTCTCAAATTATGCCGTGGAATCAATCACGTATGTCTTGAATTACTACTCTTGAAAGGTAACATAGGTAAAAGGTACAGCCCAGTAAGCAAAATTTCGTAAGACCATGCAGCATGTTGAACCCGAAACAAAGATGTTAGGTATCGCTTTTACCAGTCACAGCGATTAATCCGCTCAGTCAAATGTGTTTGTTGTACGTTAGCCACAGGATCAGTCACGCTCATTGTTTTATGACAGGTATCTCCATATACCGAAAGTTTGATACTAAATCTATATATGTGTTCGGTGTAAGAATATGTGGAGAAGTAAGTCAAAGGGACAGTTGGAGGCATACCATCTTTATAATTTTTTGTGATGTTTTCTGTAAGCTGTCTATTAACTGGACTAAATATCACAAGTAAATGCAATGTTTTGTTTTTCACACGCAGTGAGACGGCCCGACCGCCCGACTGTAGTATACATCAACATCTTCTTACGGTCTATCAGCAAAATTGACGATTATAAAATGGTGAGTGCCAGTCATGTCAAGTATTGATGATGATGATGAACAAAGAGCAGATAAGTATACCAAATGGAGCACTCGGCTTTATTTATGGAATAGATACGTAGGTAATTGTTTTGGATCTATGTGCCTAACCAAAAATACATGTGACGAAATTGTAACCTTTATGTGTCTTTTAAATGTGGGAAGTGAAGCATCGTGACACGACACATTTAAGGAGAAATTCGGGACTTGTTTCGGTACTTGTGCTTTCACTTGTCAATTTTTGAACAACACATTGCTGACACAATTGGGTCTGCCTCAGATCCGTTATTATGTCTGCCACAAATCCCACTATTTGTTTAAAAGGGAAAATGTGAACTGCTATATACAAGTTAGGAATAATTGTTCTTTTTTTATATTTAATGTTTCTTCCAGATGATCATTCTCGGGAAATTATTAACGACGAGTACGCTAAAACAAATATGTCAAAATTCTGAGTAATAATACCATTTACCACCAAAAGTCACTTTTCTCTTGCGATGGAGAATTTTTCGTACAGTTTTTCCGTATACCAATAATAGTATCAGGGGCCTTCAAAGAAATAATGTATAATGAAAATATTTTTCAAAAATATGGGTTTCGAAAAAAAATTAATATTTTAGGTTATGAACAATAACAATGGTTTAATGAGTAATATTTACACTTGATTCATTAAAGATTAATCAAATTTTTTGTTTCATTTTACAGAAATAGATAAGTTAAAGTTCGGTTAAAAAAATTAACAAAAAAAAATAAAGGAAAATATGGCCGCACCACGCAAAATTTCATATTTCTGCCTTATATGTGTAAAAAGACTCAACTTGGGCAATGTGTAAGACACTTCCTTCTTGGTGGCACACAATTCCCACTCTTCCTCGTCTAATGCGTTCACAAAATTTTCTAAAATTTTATTACGGTATCGCGCCGAATTGAGAGTCCCTTAAAAAAATCGGTACAATTGACCTTCTTTTCGATATAGCCGCCCACACGCGAACTTTCTGTGACTGCAGAGGCTTCTCTATAAAGATTTTCAGAACTCCACATTCTCATTTGTTGAGAATTTATATAACCAGAGGGGTAAAACCATGCCTCGTCAGTAAAAAAGGTTTTTTCAGATACGTTTTCAATATTATGCAAATCTCCCACAAACCACTCTGAAAATTGCATTCGCTGCGGCTTGTCGTTTGGTAACAATTCTTGGACTGAGCTTAGACGATAAGCGTGCATATGCAGGTCACATTTCAGGATTGTATTGCAGGTTCCGTAGGATACATACTTGATGGCTTTAACGTCGAATAGGGGTTTGTGGATGTTCATTAATAATTTGCCTCAATTCTTCTACGTTTTGTGCAGTGCGAACTTTGGGTCCCCCACTGCCTCTAAACAAAGAAACAGATCAAGTCAAAACTAGGCGAAACTGGTCGAAATCCATGACTATGTGTGGAAATTATGTTTGAAAATCCTGAATGGCGCCCCGTGTTGAATAAACCCACCGGCCATCAACCCTTCTACCATTTCTAAAGTAACTTTCGATCATAAAAGCTTTTTGTTCTGCTGTGATTACCATATTTAATTTTGTTAAAAATAAAAACTTCAGAACTTAACAGTTCTATTTTTCATTCAAAAGCATTTACCTATGTTACCTTTCCAGAGTAATAATGCAAGACATGCGTGACTGACTCCACGGCATGATTTGAGGACTTTTTTTGATCTTACGTTATGTAAATGTTTAAAAGAAAATCAAAAATAAAACCAATAAAAAAGGTATTGCCACCTCAACCACAATCAAACCTACAATCAACTAAATAATAATTATTTTAATATTTATAGTCGACTCAAAATACAAATACCCAGAAAGCAAGTACATATCAATAAATGTATAAATATCACTGCATGGTTACGTAGAAAAACGCATATTGCATGCATCAGACCATAACCTTATCCATAGTTACATATATAAAATTATTTGCGACAAAAATTTAGTTAAGGCAACAACATTTGAATGTCAAAGGCCAGAGTGATACAACAACAAAAATGTCAGTTGTTTAGTATTTAGAAAACCCCTTATCTAGTTTTGACACAAAATGGCAGTATTCTTAAAAATCGAAATAGATAAAATATAAGATAGAAGTCCCATCAAATCTATCTTTGTTGAAAAAATATTCAAGGTTACTTTGTCAGTTGATAATATATGCAAAATATTTGTAGCTTGCCATTTAATTAGGATGGATGTTTATAAGTATACATTTTTTTACATCCTTATCTTTATAAAATAATAATTGACAATGTTGCTAAGAAAAAAAAGAGAGAATTCAAATATTTTGATAAGAACAATTTGTTTTTGAAGAAATCATAGAGAGCTATTTCCCAATTAACCTAATCTAATTTGAACTTAATTTATTTGACAGATATTTTAACTAAAAAATACTGAAAAACAAAACTGAACTATCCGAAATTAACATTTTTTTGATTTAGTTTATTTAAAATGTCCTTAATACACCAAAAAATCTTTGTTATTGAAACTTAGGTACTGTATTGAATCAGCAAATCTTGTCTTGGGTATAATTCAAAGAAATATTTCTTTAAACTGGGAAAATCACCATATTTCCTCCTAAATGCTTGTCTTATAAACATAGAACAGCAAGAAGCAAGGAAATTAGAACTAAATGATTTAGTAAACGATTTTGTAAAAAAATATGAGGCAATCGTGATTTTTTTTTAAATACAAAGCTTTTAAAACTTTTGTTCAATTATAAAATTTGCCACATTGATTAAAACGTAACGGTCAAAACGTAAGATTTTTTAAATAAAATAATTATATATTATAATTTATACTATTGAACAAAAACTCCCCCCCCCCTCCGTACTCACTCCATTATGCGCTCTGCAGTGACTTGCTCAAAATATGACAGGGGGCCTACATCTTGCGGGGAGGGGGGGGGGGGGGTTGCGTTACGCCACTAGGTGCCATATTATATTTCTTGGAGAATGGAGAATCTTGGAGCTTAATTTAACAATTCCTTTTTTGTGTGTAAATGAATTAATATAGGTATGTGTGTAATGTGAAAATATATATACTAACACCTTTAAAATAATTATCAAAATATGTATCATAAAGAAAATGGTGGAAAGGCAAATAAATGAAGACTATACTGTGACGCTGACAACCCATGATATTATAAAATATATGGGGATGAGTAAGTACACCGTTCGTCAGTTGTTTAACTCAATTATTGATCAAATATGGCGCATTTCCCATCCCACGGGCTCTGTTAACCCTTTTGCGTTGAGGGGATTAATAATTATGTACCAACCCCCATATTAGGTCCTCAACATAACAACCCTATTATATTTATGCTCTGCGAAAATATCACTTTTATTGTGTGTTCCTTTTTAAGGAATCCATTTGGTTTTTAGCCTCTATAATATATAATCGATTCCTATTCAATTTTACCTTTTTCACGTCAATAATGTTTTGAATTCTGAGAGTCACTCTTAATAATTTCATTGTTCTACAATTGCCCTCAGATTTATTTTCTTTTGTCAAATTTTTGCTTGAAAAATTTAACTTTTATACAATGAAACAGTCAAGTTCTCGCATCATTTAGTGTCAGTTTATAATGAAACACTAAATTGCAAAGAATGTGTCAAAAAGAAATAAAGCAAAGAAAATCCCTCCTTTTTTTTCGTTTCAAAACTAATTTGAAGTGATTTATAATAGTTTTTAATATTTTAAATAAAATATAAAATTCCAACATGATTTTTATCAACTTTTATTAAAAGATGATTAAATACTAAAACGTAATCTAATTTTTTTAATGTTGGTTTCAAAGCTTTCAGCAGAACTGACACAGAGCATCATTTAATTACACCTTTTTAGATAATTAAATCGATAACGGATCTTCTATTAAAAAGGAAGAACACACAATAAGTGATGAGTGCGGATAAAAATATAATAACGAACCATTTTCAGTTATGGTTATTATTATATTAAATATGGCGTATAATGGTTTTCTGGTATAAAACACTTAATATATGACTTAATATAATGTAATCTTATTAATGTATTTTTCAAATATGTATTGGATATTTAGGCAGAATCCTAATAATTTTTTTAAAAAGTTTCAGTAAGAACATTGTAATGTTAATAATTTATTAAGCCTTTTGAGTGTGGTGTCCGTCTGTCGCAATCGATTTTCTCTGAGACTATTCGACGTCAAAATTTGAAACTTACCACAGAAATAGAGTGTGGTGGCCCAATTATAGACGTGAAGTATAAAAAGTTGAATTTTGATTTTGGAGTTTAATTTCAGGGGTAAATTGGAAAATGGAAAAAAATTTTCAAGGGCATCGTGTTGGTGTCAAAAAAAATTATTGAAGCACGAATTCAATAATATATAATATGATGTATTTTGTTATACATTTTGTTTAAACATTTTTCGGGAAAAACGCTTAAAAAATTGCTTCCTCCCACACTTATCACCAAAAGGATCGCTCTGAAAAATCACGAACATTGAGAATTAGGTGTAGATTGATCGAAAATTATCAGTATTGAAAAATTCTAGCGCGATCAATAATTGGTACCAACAATTTAATTGTTTATTTCCTTATGCTGAATCATTGGTTTTAGAGAAAAAGTTTTTCGACAAAAAATATTTCTCACGATGTAAGGAACAACTTTTGTCCTTACACTTTTTTTAAAATTTTTAATTTGGCTTAGTCGAAACGCGAGTGCAAAATAATTAATGATCGTTTGTGGCACGGAACACTAATTGTGCAAGCATAGCATGCACTTGACCGAACTTTTAAAAATAACATATTCAACTATAGCATGGAAGACTAGTCTTTTCTTAAAGAATTTAATTATTAATTTTTATGAAACATTTAATTTATTTTTTAAACCAAACAAACCAAAACTATACCTAATTTATAGGTCTCAAAACTTTACAATGTTAAATAGGATCCTTTATAGGTAAAATAAAACAATTTATCGACTTTTTCCAAGGCACATTAAAAAAAATAAAGCAAACTAAATATAACTGTATTCCAAAAATGTTTGATGAATCATGTGGGCTCTTGAGACCAGACGAAAAACAAGGTGATCATAATGCTAGTGAACTTGTCGAAGATGCTTAATATCACGTCCGTTAAATGTATATTTTTGTACACACTAATGCATGCACTCGACACATCAAATTGTTTTAGTGACATCTGTACGACCCGTGCCTTGATAGTGGGTGTTATGGTTTTAGTTTCGATTACTACTTTATGTCATTTTTACGCCCCTATGTAATAAATATACACCTCGTGATCGGCTTTGTAAATTTTAGCTGGAACATTGACTTTAGAAGAAAATAGCAAGAGAGATGATTGACTTAAATTTTATTATCACTCAAATTTAAAAGGCTGAGCGTATTTTTAAAACACTTTAAGATTATGTCAAACATCTGGATTGTTGGGGCCTGTGCATAGACGCGTGTTTTTATTTTTAAATTTCGAGTGCAGCAAAAATAATTACAAAAAACGACCCCTCACAGCTCTATATAAAAAGACAAGTAAAATCCTAAGTAATTATCAAAAAATCGCGGTAAAACCAGATCAGTGTTATAGAAGCTCGTTAATGGCGTACGTCACGTTGTCCAAGTTCATCCCTCGTTAAAATGTCAGACTTTCCCCTTTTTTATACCAGTTTCGTGTCTAATAAACCCTTTTTAGTCGCCATATGCCAGCTCTTTATGAGCTCCAATTACAAAAAAATGCCTATATGTGATTTACCACCCTAGTTTTCGATTTCACTAGTATATATTGATCCAGAGAAAAAAATTACCGGTCTCTTTCTCTCAATTTAAAAAAAAATATATTGTTTTTAACCAAAGCCAGTGTAAACTAAAAGCGAATTAACAATTCCTCGGTTGAATGCTACAAAAAAATCGTTAAAAAATCAAAATCCCGCTACATTTTACCCTAACTAAATTAAATATGAAATATATATATATATATATATATATATATATATATATATATATATATATATATATATATATATATATATATATATATATATAGTTTCGAACCAAAAAAGTCTTACCTTTATACAAATTCAGTAAAGTATGGTGTTGTTTATATCCATCCAAAGTTATCTTCGCAAGATACATTTTATAGTCATGATAATGCAGAGCAGAAAGGATGCTGCGGCGTCTAAGCACACCTACCTTGAACTGCCCTAAAACAAATAGATGCTCTCAACCTAATTGAATTGGTTTTGCTGTAGTAGAATTTTATTTCTTTTCGTTTAAACACAAACTACAAAATTCAGTAAGTCCTTAAAAACCCTTCGATACGTACAAAGCACTAAAGCAATTGAAAGAAAAATATACTGCTTTGCTAAAAATATAAAGCTCCGTTGGACATAAAAGAAAACAATGTTAGAAATGTAACAGTTTTGGTTTATAAGGGTATTCGAATGAGATCCATTTTTATTTTTTTACAATGTTACTTTACTACATTTTATCCACAACATAAAATTATCTAAAATTCCGAAAAGAGCTTTTACAAACTTTTAGAAATTGTTTGAAACGAAAGGTTTTGAAAAATACAATTTGTACTACTAAATTGATTTCTATTTTTTAGTGGGCATCAGTGGCATCATGGTTCTTCAAGCCAGAGACCTCAGTCTTTTCCAAGATGGCGAACACAAACACGAATAGTCCTCAAAATTTGCCTGCGTTGCCCTCGAGTCTAACGATAGAGCCCTCGAAACTCCCGCACGCTGAGCAGTATACCCAGATCTTGAGACCCCCTTCGCCGTCAACTGTCAAAAATTTTGAAAGAAAGAATTATCAGCCCCCCAAAATTTGTACTGTAAGTATAAAAAACATACAAAATGTGTTTTCATTCAAGTTTAATTTTTTTTTCGCATTTTTTGTAAGTCAGAATTAGGAAGTTTCCTATTTCAGAAATATCGAGTAACTTCAACATCATTTAATAGTCTTTCACTTAACTTGTCAAACAAAAAAAAATATCTCGATATCTTCAAAATTGACGAACTTATTCAATTTCTTATGTAATAACTTCGCGCCCGGCTTTTATCGGCCGTGACGTCAAAACACACAACTCTGTCGCCCCATGGTCGCCGGGCTAGCTGCCCGCTGCTGCTTTCGCGTGTTTACTTTAATGCATTGTATCCTGTCCGGCAAGAATAACACTAAAGATTAAACGGGCGCCTATTCCGCTGTTGACGGAGTTGTGTGTATGGACGTAATCGAGCCTCAGCCAACGTGAGCGTAGCATCTCAGACTTTGAAGGACGATAACTTTTTTATTTCTACAGATAATTAAATACAAAAAACACATATGTTTTTTACATTTTTAGGACTATTTATTAAGAGAAAATGAAAAAAATGGAAACTTCCTAATTTCCGAAACTGCTTTAAGAGGGGAATTAGATTCCCGGAAATTTTACTAAAAAGTGTGGTAAAACTCTTACAAATGAGCTTTAATTCACTCTCAATAGATGGCGCTGACTACATTATTTCATGAATTTATTTTTTAAAAGTAATTAATTCAGTGATGTCTAGATAATCGACTTATTAGTATGCTTACATACATAGGTATATGTTTTCCACGCAACAGATGATGCTTGACCGAGCAGAGAAAAAATGTTTGTGCGATATTGTTACATACGGTGTATGAAATTAAACAGGATAAGTTTTAACTTTTATATCCATATACATACACTACAAATTATATATATGGTTATCGTCCTTTCTGGAACAGAACAGAAAAATTTATATTTTTTATATGTATTGAATATATTTTTCTCATATACGTGGTTAACTGGCCGTATTTCATTACGAAAATCGGCAGAACTCCTAGCTTGATGTTTTATCTTTTGATATTAGTCTAAAAATTGCTCTAAAACATAGTAGTTGTTGTAATGACCATTTTTGCCCACAGCTCTGCAAGACCGTTTTTTTTCTGATGCCCCTCGTAAAGGAAATAAAAATAATTTATGTGATACCGATCTCATATTTCAAATGTTAAAACCTCCTGGTTATTGTCACTTAACTAATTTACTAATGACTTGAAAAAAGATCACAAAACAATATCCCTACTGTGACAGATTCTACTTGTTAGTTTACCAGTCTTATTAGAACGTCCTTCTAAATGGATCTGATCAGAATAACCTCTTTATTTTTATTTGTTTTTCTTAAAAGTGTCCTGTTGCGGTCTCACCGTTAATTAGAGCCTATTAAGTACATTCATCTTCTGTATAAGTTCCGTGTTTTTAAAAACAACAAGAAGTCTTTGACTTAAAAAATTTTAAAGGCATAAAAGTATGAACAATAATTTCGTTGACATTAGGTTGAAACCACCACTGAAACCCCAGATTATAAAAGTAATATACGTAGTAGAAGCTACACGAAATAAATTATTTGTTTTAACCCTTTATCCATTTTAATATTAATAATGTTCACATTTTAGATGTTCCCAAAGATATCATTTATATCATGAGAATTTTTGAAAGGCGTTCAGCTGCAACTTTTGATAATGATAGTATTTAAAAAACTATAATTAACATTGACATAAAGATGTCTAATTTGCTTTTGTTTGGAATTTAAAAAGTTAAATTACCTTTTTCAACAAAAATAAAAAAACATTGGGCGAATAGCAGATAAAGATAGAAAGTGTATATTTGTGTAAGTATCGAGCATAAATTATACTTAATTAAACTGGTCGACATAAGTGTAAATGTGATCCTAGACACAGATACACTGGCCGACAAAAAATGATACGTTTGCAAAGAGGGGGCCCGGCTTAAGAGAAACCCTTATCTGAAAATATAGAAAGCTTGTTTAAACTAACATTTTAAATAAATATTAGATTGTTTGTTTTGGTTGTTGTTGATAAGACGTAGAATGGGTTAAAAAAATTATGTTTTTTGTTGGTAACATATTTTTGTCTGGTAGTGTATATCACAACTCAAGTAAAGTCGCAAACTATAAACGAACAGGTAACCCAAACGCTACATAACATACATCTTACTATCTAAACAAACAGAGAACTAGTCTGCCGATAAATAAATGGGATGTTTCCATGTAAATTTATACCGGACAAAAATAAGTTATTCTGTGACAGTAAATTATAATCTATTAATATTATTTTAACGTAAATATTATTGTAATAATCCGTTATTTTTGCCAACAACTCGGTTACACCTACAATAGGCGTAAGTCAATATTTGTGACTAGACCGCGAAGATATTCCGTAAATATTTTTACAATGTTGCGTCAGGACGAAAAATTTACGATAATTTACAAACTGCAAAAAACGTTATTACAACCTTGTACTAATTAGGGTTGTCAAATTTTATTTAAGTTCATAGACTGGATTTAAACATTAATATGTCATCGACAGGTAGGTCACACGTGTACCGACAATGCTTTAAACATCCCAACATTCCTGTGTAAAAATAATAATTATAATGCAGTATTTCATAGAGAAATTCTTCCAACACAGAATTTTGTTTAAAACATCTTCCCTGATTAGAAAATACAGCCAATAAAATGTTTTTAGGGTACCCAGCAGTCTGGGATTTTAAGAACATTTAAAGGACTGCTGAAAAAATTTGACCGATAACTAACTCTGTAAGTAGTTATCTTTTATTGGTACATATTTAGCATTTTTGTTTAAAACTAGGCTTCTGATTAGAAAAAAATATTTCTAGGACACCTAAAGAAGGCCTTACATATGCACCCCTTTACTGTCCAGCTACAAACGCTTAGAACAGCCCACTTATCTAGCTCATTCATATCCAGGGTATACCTAGATTATGGAACAAATTGCCTGCAGTGTTTTTCCTGCTCCTACCAACCTTTAATCCTTTATATCTCGTATCAATGGATTGCATCTACCTTCTCTTCAGACGCCCACCTTAGTACTTAAGCTTGAAGTCTACTTGGGCTGTCCCAAATAAAAAAAAGAAAAAGCAGCAAATTAAAAATTTCTACGGCACCCAGCAGGCCTGCTTCTATCTAGAAAAGAATGCCGATCTACAGTTCCTCCTAATATATTTGGTTGAGACTGTATATCTAAAGTACTTTTGTTGCAGTTTTTTCAATGCTGTTACTTTCCGTTTAAAAATCATTTGTTAAAAATACTTCTAGTCTCTATCTCTTAGTAAATTTCTCTATTGTTCCCTTATATATTGAAGAAAATTCAAAGTACAATCAAAACAAAAACTTTTAGAAAAAACTTCATATAAGGACAATTATTATTCGGATAGTATCTGAGTCCGAATTATTTTTTGAATTACAGTTTCCAGTAAAATTTTATGTTGAATTGGAATATGCCAGACATCCATATCCCTTTGGATTACTCTCCTGGTGGATTCGGTTGCCTCGGTTACTCCTAATTGGGACCTTTTCACCATTTCATTGTTGTTATTTAAGATGCATACGTATCCCTGCCTCTATGCCGTGGCTTCAGGGCTCTAATAGAAATAGCATCTCTATTTTCTCCAACCAAATAATTATCTATAATGATCATCATTTGACGGATTTTTAATTTACACCTTGATCCTTAGGATTAGAATAACATCGACTAGATTTTTTTGAGTAAAGGTTTTTCAGTAAGTGAAAGAGTTGTTGAACTATAAAATCAAACATTTTTATACAGTAGAAGAAGCTCTGCATGAAGTCTGTCGAGCAACCGCGTCCCGCTTACTTGAAGCTCGGTTGGACATCGAGCTGGGCTCACGCAAAATTATTAAACTTCAAAGTAATAGTCCAGCGGTGTCATAACATAACCATCGTCTACAGGGAGCTATATTTTTTACCTTCATACAATTGACAGCCACAAATAATATTTACAGATATACAGTGTCATTGCTCACCTCATTTGTCAGTAAATTGAATGCCGATTTTTTTTATCTGAGACAGTCCACGTAGACACTGCCTAAGTACTAACGTACCGTCGGCGTCTAAAGAGAGGGAAAAAGTAATCCATTGATACGGAATTTAACGGATTGGAGGTTGGGAGGGGAAGGGAAAACATCTGCCGGCAATTTGTTCCATAATCTGGAGACCCTACCTATAAATGAGCTAGAGAAGTGGGATGTTCTAGGTTTTTGTAGCTGGACCGTAAAGGGATGCATACGTAACGCGCCTCTGGTTGTTCTGTTAGGGACACAATCCGTGGAAATATCGGTAAAAAGGGACAAATCCCCAGCAGCGAGGCAATGAGTGAATGACTTTTTTTGTAAGGACTGGGTCATTGATGGGTCAAATGACTCTCTTTTGGATAGAATCAATGATGTTAAGTGTCGATGTTAAGTGCTTAAGGTCATGCCGCTCCTCAGATGTGGGAACAGTACTCTAGGTTAGGTCTTATTTGGAAAACATAGATAGTGTGTAGGTTGGAAGGAAAGAAGTACTTTCTGGCTCGAAGGAGAAAACCAAGCTTTTTAGCTGCTGATGTGGCTATCGAAGTAATGTGTTTGTGCGAGCTGAGATCATGTTCGAAAGCGATGCCAACAAGATCGAACGTTTTTTTCTTCTATAGGGCCTGGTCATTCATGTGGATGGGGTAAGTGGTGCCGGATTTTTTGCGTGTCAGGGAACAAGACTATGTTTTGGAGGCGTTGGACTGAACAAAGTTTTTGCACTATAGTCTAAGATTAATTAAATATTTTGGGAAAGATATAAGTGCATAGAGCTGCGTCTATTATCCAGCTCTTGATTCGAGACTTGTCTGGAAAAATGAATGTTAGAATTCCTTTTTTAACCGTTTACAATAAAAAAAATTATAGAAGCTTTTAATTCTGTATCAAATTGAAATTCAGTTTTTAGTTGTAAAAATTTTATAAAGTTTTAACATACTTTTTATAATAACAAAAACGTAAAATTTTATTAACTATGAAATATAAGTTGCCACGTCCGACAGAAACATGGGGTTGAAGAAGTTAAGGGGGTGAAAATATGGGCGAACTAAAAATTAAAACAAGACTGTTTACAACCGAGCCAACTTCCTAGCGATGTTAATTAAAACATGACAAAAATTACTGCTTTAGAATTACCTTGAGAAATTAAACTTTTATTACGGAAAACAAGGATGAAACAAACCTAAGAAGCCAATTTTATTTATGTTAAATAAAAATAAATTTATAGTCGCTGATTTACTTCAGACTTCGTCATAATAAAGGTTTTAAAAATTTTATTGGATTCACTAGTAAATGCAAGAGCGTTCCTACCGGGGAGTCGACTTAAGATTTGACATAATTTAGAAGTATATTACAATTTTTTAAAATACTGGAAACAATAATATTGAATAAAAAATGTTGCTATGAAATATTGACGCTGCCTGTAACTTCTACTTCCATCAAAAAGTTTTGCTTTATCATTAAAGAACCAGAAGCAAATAAATCTGTCCCAATCAAGAAGATGACTGGGCTAAATTTTTTGATGAATTCACATTGTCGCTCTTTCAATAGCGATGTCATACTGCTGTGCTGCCTAACGGTTTATATCTGTCGGTTTTATTTATTCCAAGAATTATTATCTATAAATTAATACTTACTGAGTTTAACAATAAGTATATATACACCGAGGGACAATAAAGTTGCAGATGATTTTAATTCAGACAAACGGTTTTACAAAAATGAAGTATTTAATCAAGGATTTTTGATTTTTAGTGTTCCGTGAACAACACTTATGGAATCACTTCTGTGTCCGTCCGTCTGTCACAGGCGATTTTCTCTGAAACTATTCGACGTAAAAATTTGAAATTTAGCACAGAGATAAAGTGTGGTGGCCCAATTATAGACGTGAAGATAAAAAGTTAAATTTGAATTCTGGCGGTTAATTTCAGGGGAAACGTGGGGCATGGCAATTTTTTTTCAAAGTCATTGTGTAGGGTATCAAATGAAAGCTTATTGAAGCACAAATTCAACAATATATATGATGTATTTTTTTATGTATTTTTTAAAAGATTTTTTTGGAAAAAACGCTTAAAAATTGCTGTCCCCCGCTCTTATCACCAGAAGGATCGCTCTGAAAATCTGAAAAAATCATGAATCTTAAGAATTAGGTGTAGATTGAACCAAAATTATCAGCATTGAAAAATCCTAGCACGATCAATTGTTATAAACAAATTAATTGTTTATTTTCTTATAACTGCTGAACCATTGGTTTTAGAGAAAAAGTTTTTTAACAAAAAATATTTCTCATGGTATAAGAAACAACTTTTGTTCTTACACATTTTTCAAAATATTCAAATGGGTGCCTTTAAAAATTCTTTTAGGAAATTGAATTAGCTTATAAAAAATTTGAGGTGAGCTATTAATAGGATTCTAATGTTTTAAAGGTTGTAAACAATATCTATCAGATTGAAAAATCGATAACGTAATAGTTGGAACAGTTTAAAAAATAAAATGGTTGATCGCGTCAAAACAATAAAGATGTCTAAGGAAAGATACAGCACCGACTGTCACCATCTATAATAGAACCGGAAAATAAATAAGGCGAGTGAAATCCACACAACATCCCGGGATAGGAAGAAACAATATTGCGGCGGGCGCGACAAACCATAAATTTTACCATGTTTCGCGCCATTACTCCATATTCGCGATATCTGCCTCTTGTACACTATATTACTTGGATCTGCCCGCTTTTCCCAGTTTTAAATTGCGGAGGGATTTTGCAATTTCGTATATACACCCGACAGGCACTAAAAAAACGTCATAAAACTTTTATAGCGAAGACAGTTCATATTATATTATTTTACGTACTATATCAGGTTATAACCTTTTAAATAAACAGGAGCAATTAATAAAGACCGTACCAAGCTAATTAAGCCATTAAGAAATAAGATTTTTTTTGTCGTTCGCTAATTTTTTTTTTAATTTTCATGCTCTTGACGAGGCCGATGACGACGTTGTGTGTGCTTAGCACATAACTTGCTTTACGATCGTATTTTTAAGGTTTTAACCATGGGAAATTTTTTTAAAACCATACTATTACCATTTTAAAACATCTTCACGTTGAGCTTACTTTAACTGTCCGGTTTTTCATAATGTCTAAGCTATGGAACTTCTTGCTTAAGTAAATGTGGCCAAAGACCCTTAAATCTGGCATCAATTCAGGGGGTTGGTTTACTGCAGATACTTGTTTTTAGTCAAGTTAAAACGTTTATAGATTTTTTAATATAAGTTTATAATATTTTGCGCTGGCCTTACAAACTATAGTATAATTAAAACCGGTTTAAGACTCTATTTACACAAAGTATGGAAAAACCATAGCACAACCAATAAAAACCAAATTCGTGCAAATATTTAGTACATCCCTAAAAGTATTGAATCCATAATTAAGCAAAGTTTGTAACACGTATACTAAAACAGTACTGACTTCACAAAATCGTACCAATGACCAAATAATGTTTAACACAGATCACCATTTGATTGCACGCTAGTGATCACCTGAGATATTCTCGCTTGGAAAAGGTCGTCCATAGTATTATTAGAGTGGGGGAAATAATGTAGTGGTATGTGTACTTAAGAAATATAAGCAAAGGTAATTTCAATGCTCAATTTCATATTTTGAATAAATGCAAAGTTTCTGGGTTCCGGGCCCCACCATTTTTGATACTACATGTGTCACTCAACACTTGCATCTCTCTCGATCCAATGTTTAAACAGCAGGGCATCAATATGTACGTTTCTATACAATGTCATCTGTTATCTGTCGATTTACCACTTTTTCTCATTGTCTATAAGTCCTATTTTTGAGCGATTCTTTTTGATTGTTAAAAAAAGCATGTTATGACACTAACAGAGTGTGTACTTAATATTCAGTATTGGTCTTTGACACATCTGGAACGTATAATTTGTTATATAAATACACAGAGTGAAGGCACAAACCATAATAAATTGTGGGGCACTTTTCCATATAATGACGATGAATCCGGCAATATAATCAATCTTTCGGATATAGATCAATCAAAATCTCAGACCCGTTGTCTGATTTGCATGCCGACAGACAAGATGCTTATAAATGGGCCGAAGACAGCCCAAAAACGAGAGAGAAAGGGCTCTGGTCTGGTCCTTAAAAGCATTTTAAACCCCCTATAACACGTTTCGTTATATTGTCTACGAATTTAGGGGTTTTTATAAATAAGTTGTCAAATCTCTATGTGACAACATTATTTGAGGGTGCATGAACCTATACGTAAATACAAGGGAAGTTTATGGATTGAGATAATGAACGTTAGCGTAAATTTAAGGCAACTGATGCCAAAGTTAAGAACTTTTAAATATTAAATGTAGGGACGTGTTATTCTACAAACGATACCCGTCAATATTTTTATTGTCACATGATTGCACTTATTTCGATTCCCTTACAGTCTACTTTTGGCATGAATTAAAGAAAAGATATTTAAGTACAAAATGATTTGACACGAAAGGGCAGGAAATTGCGACCATGTTCCGGATTCACTATAAGGCCGGGGAAGCGGTCCTTTTTCAAGATGGCGATTCACTAATCAGGAAGAATGGGCCGCACCTATGCAGGATTAAGACTTACTGCCCGTTGTCACGACACAGGCGAAATTACCCAATCAATCAATAAACAAATAGCAGATTAAAGTGACCTTAATGTGCAACATAAGATACTGAGTGTCGTAGAAAAAATTAGAGATAACTCTGCGAAGGTTGCGGTCATGGCGTAGAAGTTATCTAAACACATTACATTAGATACTTTTTCATTCAAAATCTCATTAAACGAACTAAAAATAGTGCATTACTTATACAGATTTAAGAAAAATGGCGGTCCTTAAAGAAGCATAATAATTAAAAGTACTAATATGATAAGACAGCTAAAAACTTATTGATAATCATAATGTATGTAGGTACATAGAAATTAGTGTCAACATTAATAAAATAGAAAAAAGCTTTACCGTACATTTTACTAATGTATAGTATGTTAAAAGCATCTGGTGGTACCAAATCTTAATCTAATCTATATAAAGTAAAAGTACTAAAAGTAACTGATGTCATCAAGCAAATCACTTAATGTAGTTGTTTCATGTTTTATAATGCGCTCCTAATGTAGAAAATAAAAAGCTGTTTTATCACGCGTTTTTGCTGTAATTTTATTATTACAGAGCATGACAAGAAAAAAGTAGTAATCATTATTAAAAGACAGATTTAAGTACATAAGACGTTGTTTATATTTTTGGAAAATAATTTGGAAAAAATGTTGGCTAAAATATATATAAATGTTGATGGATTTGATTTAGGTATAATTTTTCCTTATTTTGCCATGTTTGAACACTTCTTGTTGTCTAAAAGATATATTATTCACTGTCTCTCAAAAAAAAAAAAACATTGGCCCTATAGAGACACAGTCGTGTCGGGGGACATCAATACGAAATCAGTTTCACGTAATGGAATTCTTGATGTGCAATATCCTCCCTAATAGAATTTTGATAAATTTATTATGTAAGCACGCTCCTTTGTATATTCTTTGACATTATTATGTTCTTTTTTTTGGCTTAGATGAAAAATCAAGTTTCTTTAAACATGGACTAGAGCTGGAGAATGCGCAATACATCACCTATTAAAAGAATACATCTAATTAAATATAATTATTAAATTTCCGGACTTATTTAAGTAAGCATGAAGTAATTTGAATATTTTTTGTCACAAGCATTGTATTGTTTCCTTTTTCACGTGAAGCACTAATATACATTTGGTCCTGTTTTTGCTTGCCTCCTTGGACACGCAGTTGATACCGAGAACCGGTCTTTTAACAATAATTGTAACACCTATGCGAATAATAAAAGTTACATAACTCGAGTAATGATTAAATTAGTGTTGCTGCCAAAATTCAAGTAATTACACATGAAAAAACAATCGAATCCGGTACCATGCAATTAACTTTATTAGGAAGTGGTCTTTTTTAAATTCGCTTTAAATATTACGACCTCATAACCTGTAAGCAACTCTCAGAGGGGGCGTAACATTAGCAATCGCAAATCAAAGATGCAGTGGTTTTTCACAACCTGTTTTTTATATCCATACAGGTCCGGATTTTAAACGCATAATGAAATAAAAGCATCTTAGTCCGTCATGCTTTCTTCCGATGCCGCCCTAAGACACGATTGGGCCGCCCTGCTAGTTTTAAAATTAAAAATACAGTATTTTTAGGGCCCAAGTGTAATTTCTTGTAAGCAAAGCAAAAAGTAATTTTGATTGCAACTTTTTGACACGGTAAATTATGTACTCCGCCTCTGCGTCTGACCAGTGTGTGTGTCGAATATTCTTTAGGACACTGTTTCATTCTAGGTGTCTCTGAAATATTGTTTACTGCATTTTTGGTATTTATGACCTGTTGTTCAACCGCGGTTCCGAACAAAGGGGATATTCTTTAGCAGAAAGCTTGTTAACGTATGCCTATACGTACGATATTTCATTTTAAATAACAATGTTTATATATCATTACAGTTGACGCGGTATATTTAGATGTTTAGGTAATAACAAATCTTTTAACAATGACTTCAAATTATTTTTTGTACCTTGCTGTAATTGGATGTCTTTTCTCTTCGCCACACTTAATAACTTTTCATTTTTTACATCAGGGTTTCTGGAAGAAGTATTTGTTACAGTAGTCTATGAAATGAATGATTTTTATTATTTATTTCATGCTGCATGAAAGTGAGCAGTGCGTATGAGTAAAAGATTCATTGGAAAGGAAACTTGACAGAGTTCTTACTTGTTACTGTCACACTGTCACTCCTAGACAAAAGTTAATAATCGTTCTAAAAGAGGTGTGCGTGCAGAGATGTGTTTCGGCAGCCAAACTTTACATATTAGTCATTAAGGACGGGGTAAGAAAAAAATATATAAACCTTTAAAACGTGACAAGGACTTTAGTAATTGTACTAATTTTTTACTTACTCGCTCTCTCTTTCGGTCTGCTAGGCACCACCTTAAGCACAGCTGAAACGTGTCGCAACATATTCTTTAAAAAAATCACTAGGTATATATTAACGCTTGTTCCCAATGAAAAACGCTCTTTATAATAAAAAAAATTAGATAAAGAAGGAAGACAATAAAAAGATTTTAAAAACCCTATTACAAAGATATTTTTACGTTATAAAGCAAAAGCAATACAAGAAAGGGTTTAGAGTCCTAATAAGAGTTAAAAATTAATTTTATCCTTTTAACGTCTAGAAAGAGTAAAAGGGTCCCAGAAGAGAGTTTCACGTCAGCAAAATTGGCGTCAACCTCAATGGGGCCGTGGGGACCACTAAAAAGAAACAATTTGAATATTTTTAACATGGATTTTAAGAAGCGTAAATTTTTAGCACGCAGTGAGTATCAGAAAACTTGGGGGAACTTGATATATGAACGACGACTACAGTAATAAGAAACGTCCGTTTTTGTGCTTCTTACTATGACCCTCTTTGCTGGACACGTTTTATAAATTCACCCCTTCGGCGACAATATTGGATATGTTATTGTGGAGAATAGAAAGTTATTAGCTACTCCTAATATACATCCCAAACGGGCAATAACGATCTGAGGCTTGAGTATTAAACGAATATTTAAAAAGATTGTCATAAAATGTCTATATTTCTGAATTTTCCTCCGCTGAAGTTATCGTCCTAGGCGACTTCAACGTCCATAGCAACGAATGGCTAGGATCCACAAAAACCGACCAAGGAGGCAGAGCGGCAGAAAACTTCGCAATCAGCAACTCGCTCACCAATTTAATCACAGAGCCAACATACTTTCCCCGCCTTTCTACCCATAATCCAAATCCACTAGATATTTTTCTTACCACCCATCCTGAGCCATACTTAACATCTGTATGCGCTCCCCTTGGTCGGTCAGATCATGGCCTCATTACAGTCTCTGGTCCCATACATCCCGAGTTCGTTGAAATCATGTGAGAACGCACGATCTGGCACTACACTTCTGCCGACTGGGATGGTCTCCGAAACTTCTTCTCTGCTTTTCCTTGGAACCCTGTCTGTCTTTCCACTTCCGATCCCTCCGAAATTTGCTCTCATATCACAGATATCATTCAAGCAGGTATTAGTCTCATTCCACATACCCGCAAGAAACCCAAAGTCCACCATCAAAAGCCATGATTTTCCAAGGCCTGTGATAAAGCCAGACTCAAAAAAGTCCAAGCTCACAAAAGGTATCTTCAAAATCCTACACCCGAAAATCGTAAAATTTTTACCGAGGCAAGAAATCAATACAACCAAACTATCTTAGAGTCCAAAAATGCTTTTAACAACCGTATAAAAGATAAAGTACTGCTTTCTTGTCCCAACGGCAGCAAATCTTTCTGGTCACTTGCCAAAAATATTAGTCAAAACTTCTGTAGAAGCACTTTTCCTCTTCTGACCTCTAACAATGAAATTATATCCACCTCTTAAGGGAAAGCTGAGCTATTTGCCAAACAATTCGCTGCCAATTCCACCCTAATCCATCCCGCCAATTTCGCTCTTCCAACCGCTTCCTCTCTAATCGGCTCATATCTATCGTGGTTGACGGTCACTCATCTAACTTCCATCCTATCAATGCTAGCGTCCCCCAAGGTTCAGTCCTGGTACCAACCCTGTTTCTTCTTCACATTAATGACCTGCTCTCTTCAACTACCAATCCCATCCACAGTTATGCTGACGATAGTACTCTTCACTCAAATATTCATTTTTCCAGACAAATCTCGAATCAAGAGCTGGATAGTAGACGCAAATCTATGCACCTTTCCAAAGATCTTCATTTAATTTTCATAGAACGCTTTTTAGTTCAACGCCTCCAAAACCCAGTCTTGCTCCCTGTCACGCAAAAAATCTGGCAATGCTTACCCCATCCACATGAATGGGCGAGCCCTACAGAACAATGAAAGGTTCGATCTTGTTTTGCACCGCTCTCGAACATGATCTCAGCAGGCACAAACACATTACTTCAGAAAATACTTCTCCCCTTCCAACTTATACACTCTCTATGTTTCCCAAATAAGACCTAACCCAATCAAACTCCCACACCTGGGGAGCGGCATCACCTTCGACACTTAACATCCTTGATTCTATCCAAAAAAGAGCCATTCGACTCATCAATGACCCAGTCCTCACAAAAAAAACCCTCCTCTCGCTCACCGCCGCGCTGTTGCGGATTTATCTCTCTTTTACCGGATTTTACAACATTTTACAAATATCTATACATAGGTACACTATTATGTATTCGATGATTAGGAGATAACATAAATAGAAGACTCGAGACGAGACAAGAGAATGCTGTCGTCGAGAATTTTTTCTCTCTCTCTCGAGGTTTCTCGTTCCCTCGAGCAAAGAATTTTGATTATTTGATTTATTTAGTTTAACGGAATGTCTTTTTGATTAATTTCTTTTTTATTCAACTTCAAGGAAAAATAGGTAATAGGACTATTATTATTTTGTAGTTTGTGTTTGTGGAAAAATCATTTATATACTTTATTAAAATTAATCAAAAAATACTCCCAAAAGGAGAAAAAAATTTGACCCACAAAGATTTATTATAATAAGGAGGAAGACACTTTACCAAATTTTAACATGCTAGTTACTAATTATTATTGTTTATCGAGACTAAAAATGTAATAAATATAGAAATATTGCAAACATAAAAAAATCAGTTTTCAATTTTTCTAAAAAAACAAGAAACAAACATGTTTATTCATTATTAAATAATTCTAGACTTAGACTGCAGAAGTACCAGGAATTTAGACAAGTTAGAGTTCTCGCAGATTCTGCATTAGGACAACGGTTTCGATGTTTTCTAATTTCTAATTACAAGTCCGGCTTCTGAAAATAGCCTTTTATCGGGGACACTGGTGGCAGGAATAGCTAATAAATCTCTGACCATTTTTGCAAGATTTGGGAATACTCCCTCATCTTCCCTCCACAATTTAGCTCTTTCTCCATCTATATATGTTTTAAACTCAGCCTACATTGCTGGTGGCAACAGATGTTTTCTGATACAATCCGTCCATAAATTCATTGTTGCTTGCGCTTGATGAGTTTTTCTTGTTCAAGCTCAGTCATTATCACAAAAAAATGGCGAATATTCGCAAAAAAAAAATGGTATGGGTAGGTTTGGTTAGGTTTAGGTATAGGTAGCTAATGAACTTACCGATTAATGCTTATAATTATTTATGCTTGCAATTTGATAGCTGTTCTTATATACGATAAGAACGAGACGAGACGAGATAAAGGCACTTTCGAGCGAGAGAAAGGAGCTGTCGTCGAGACGAGAAATCAATTTTCTCTCGTACTTCGAGACGAAACGACAGCGCCCTTTGTCTCGTCTCGTCTCGCGGCATCACTAAAAATAAACCCAGAAATAATTCGTAAGTAACAAAATAATAATGTCGGTTTTGATTGAATTTAAAAAAATCAATTTTTACCCCCTGAATACGCTCCTGAAAGTCCCCATTGGATATTTATTTTAAAGCTTGATTATCCCTTGATCAGATGACGCTGCTTGTACAGATATTTTACTCAATAAATTTATTTTTCAAAGAAACGCCGAAAGTATGTTTTCCTGTCTTTTCCCATTTCGAAATATTAAACTGTATTATCAAGGATTATTTCTTTACCATCTGACAACTTAAGACATATTTTTCGTATACTACATAAAATATCGTCAAACCCATCCTTGAGTGTACCAACAAAAGAGATTTTTGCTTTAAAGATTAATCGATCATCCTTGCTGCTGCTGCTCCAATAAGAAAGCAAGCACTTTACGAAAATTGTAGGTAAAAAGGTGGGGCTCAGATTTTCTAATGTGAGTGTAACCCGCCTATAATATGTCGATTCAATTTTGGTCTGATGGCATCTCCGTTATCCTGATGGCCTCTAACCCACCAGGTCGTTAGTCTGATGAGTATTAATGGATTAATGCAGTATTGAACTGTCAACACTCACCGTACGTATCATCCAATAATGACAATTCATATTCAGTGAACATAAACTCCATTATATGGGAGAAATATGGACGGAGATTATTCGCTGTTTTGATTTTGGTTAGATTATATACATATAAACATAATGCATATTCCCATGTGATTAAATTATTACAAAATGACTGAAAAATAAAAAAAAAATATACAGAAATGCAAGCAACCTAATATTAATTAATTTTTTAAAAAACATTTTATTACTAGCGAGGTCAAATATTGGCATATTTTGTTGTAAATGTATAGATTTAAAAATTAAAAAAATAACAAACCTCAACAATAATTAATTCGTTTTATAATTTCGCATAAGAATTAATCGGAAATTCATAATAAAGTATTTAAAAATTCTGAAAAATTATCTGTATGCAAAAAACTAATTCACATATTTGGAAGTGCATTTGGCAGTGAAAACCGCTATTTGGAAGTTTATTAAATATTGCATAATTCTCGTTTGAATTGTGGCATGCTGGAAAGTTTACAATGAATTTCAATCGGTGTTCGAACAATTCTCGACGCTATATTTCGTTTATAAACTTGGAATGTTCTGGGAAACTATTAAAACGGACGCGGCATTAATTTTATCGAGTGAACCTTGGAACCCGTGCAACATTTATTATTACTTTGAACAAAAACTTTTCGGGCATCGCTGAAAATATGAACGACAACTATGTATCCCAAAAATACTTTGAAAATTCTGCAAATTTTTCTCAGAATAAAGAATAACAATCAACATAGTTAACAACAGAACAATTGGAACACTACAAAAACAGCACAAACCTAATTTCTTTTAAATAAAATTGCCTGACAAAAATATTCTTGGAAAAAGCAGTTTGGCCTCAACATTGTCAAAAGCACGTTTGAAAATATTATTTTCCAAAAAAACTAAAGGAAAATTGAATCAATATTTTAATAAAATATAATTTAACAATTATAAGATAGTGGGAAGAATGAGGAGTGATAGGCAACACAAAAAAAGAAGAAAGCAGAAATAAACAAAGGAACATCAAAGGAGAGGAGAAGAAAGCCGACTCACACTCTCTGAGCTGGAAACGTCCCTTAAGACTCTAAGAGGGTGTGTGAGGTGGTACTTCCTCGATCGAGTGAAAACTCCTCTACCACCTACAAAAGTTTTTCAGTTTAAAAAATTTTCAAGTCAGCTAGTATGCCACTGCTCAAGTTTATAGGCAAAACTTTAAATTTTCAATAGCCTAATTGTAATTTTTTTTTCAGCAAATTCGTTGCACAGTTCCAAATTGCAAGTGCGAGAATTTCGTCCCAGGAAAAGTCCGACTACGCTACTGCGAAACCTGCAACCACGGTTGGGTACCTCACGGTAAGTACCATTTTGTGCGGTTTCATAGCAACCTTAACATTTTAATTTTGCTCAATTTATTAATGGCTACCTACGCCTCGATTTAATGCACACTATTTGCATTATTATCGCCTCAAATGTCAACTCCAAGATGGTCTAGAAATAATTGTACTTGTAAGTGCCGGTACAACCTTATACGTTGTATATACAAGAAGCTGGTACTGTAATCCGTTTGCTTATAGCTGTCCTGTTAGAAAGTAATAAACTTTACGTAACAAATAAAATAAAACAAAAATATATTTAATTTTAATATTAATGTGTATAAGTTATTTACTAATTATTTTTTAGTGCATTAGATGACAGCTAGTAAAAATTATTTAACTAACGTTAGTGTAAACTAATTTTAAAATGTCTTTAATATACTAGACAGGTTACACTCCCGTAAATTTAAAATATTATGTAATATTAGAAACTAGAAAAAGATTTATTACTTTTTTGGCAAACGGCGCACATCGAATCTTAATATATTTTAGTTAGACCACTATAATTTTAGTAACCCTTAAAATATCGACCACTTAGAAAAAATATTATAATATTCCGACTATCGGACATTGGGCATAAATATGAAATTCTGTAGCCAGGTCACGTTGTGCCCATCCCTTCATCTTTACTGTATCGCATCAATATTAAATTTTGCAGTTATATTTTAAAATACCGTTCCTGTGAGATAACGTATGTCAAACCTGTTCGAATTTATCAAAAATTGCCAATAGTTTATGTAACCCAGTTCTTAAAATGCAAAATTCTAAGGACTAATACACATACATTATTAATAGCGTTGTTTCTTGCAAGTTTGTACATCAAAATAGACAGGAAGTATAGGAAATAAAAAAAAATTAGCCATTAAATAAAAAATACTAAAATATGTTTAGAGAAAAAAATAAACTGAACTCATTATTATTATTAATTATTGTCATATTAAACAGTCAAATTATTAACAGCATCTTATGCTACTGGATTATTGTGGTTATTAATTGTTGCTAAAACATGCACAGAGACTGAGAGATAAACACGCCTATAGAAAAATCATTATTCTAGGAGAAGAAGTTTAGGAATATCAGTTTTTTTCTAGAAGTACATAAAGTACAAATATAGCAGAGCGCCCCCAATGAGTTTGTATAAACTACAGTTACATATATATATATATATATATATATATATATATATATATATATATATATATATATATATATATATATATATATATATATATATATATATATATATATATATCTTGCTAATTCCTTGTTGGTATGTCCTCGTGGCAAAGAAATTGATTTCATTACGATATTTTGAAATAAGAATTCGAAAATTGATTCTCATCAATGTATAATCCTTTCGATCCCTCATGTATTGTAGACAAAATTTGTTTTTATTACATATGGAAAAAAAATGCTCCCCCTGCTTAAAAGAAGGAAGAAGAGCAAAAGAATTAAAAATGGGGTAATAAATTAGCAATAAAATAGTCAAAAATTATGACATAAAAATTTTAAAAGGCGTTGTGGCTCTGCTAGCTTGATTGACATCACAATCTGACATAATTTCCAAATTAAAATATTCTTAAAAGTTTAATGGAAATGCAAATTTTAGTAAAATAACTATCAAAGTCAGATCATTTGTATTAAAAAGAGGCCCGAAAGGGAAAAACATGAACATTATTATGTAGGGTATTCTAATCCTGAACACGCTTAATACTAATATTAAAAATGAAATTTTCAAAGAACAAATAAATAGTCTAATTTAGGACGACTATAATACTGAGGGTTAAAAAATAATTGGCCGGTAAAATGAAAAATTCACGGGGTGTCACATGCGTGCCACTCTGCGGGTGTCTACGGTAACGTAACAGTAAACCGTTAAAACTGTCTAGTCGACGATTAAATTAAATTAAAATGTAATGCTGCGAGATGTAGGAGATTCACTTATTAAATTAGAACATGCAACTATATAGCTATTAAGGGCCTCGGTTCCAGACCCTAAACATATTAATATTTGTTTTGTGCACACCCTCGTCCTTCAAAAGTGTCACTGCCAACGTTCGGAAATTATATCGTCCTAAAGGGGTTCATTAGGTGTACAGGGTGACACTAACATTTTGACAAGCCCGCTGATCGCTAAAGGGGTTACATGATTGATATGCTTATTGTTTTGTTTAAACGCGACCGTGTAAATGAACTAACTAGTGGGTCAAATACCCATAAAATAATTTAATATTACAGTGGTAGTTTTAGGGGGGCGCAGGGGGGTAATAAAAAAATAATGTCGCACGCGAACTTGCCCGTCCTTTTTGGTATATACTATTGTGTAGCCCGAGGTGACCCCCCTCCTAGACAAAATTCTAAATCCGCCCCTGTAATATTATAATGGTTAATGGAGAATCTAGGTTTTAGTCAGTTTACAAAGATATCAGAATTTTAATTCATATGTATCAATATTCCCTATTTAACAATATATATTATTTTAAAAATTCTACATTTGGTAAAATTAACATGCTGTAATTTTCAGTTAAATATCTTTCAGTAGAATAACATTTCCCACTCCAAAAAGCAATAATGAAATTTTTGTTAAACAAGCAAAATATTGAAATTGTTAATTACAAAATGAAAACAAAAATATTAAAATTTAAAATATTTGAGAGGTAAGTTCTTTGAAACAAGACAAATTATTATATCACAGAATTTCCATAAATTGATCTACACTTTGTTTTTATCCCTCAACCCTCAAATAAATGTACTTTAATGGCTAAAAAGCGAGTATTTCTATTTCCTCGAATACAACTAGAGCTATCCGATACAAATAATTATAATGACGTTTTACACGTTTGTGAAAATTATTTAAATCTGTAACACCGACTGAGCTTTAGCGAGTTTTCTCGCTTATATTGAACAGTAAACAGGGCCAGCAGAGCAAAATAATTTTGATAATACTATTTTGACCACACTTTCCAGAAATATATTTTTTGGAAATATTTCCGAAAATATCGGAAATATATGGAAACATTGGAAATATATATTAAAGACAAATCATCTTTTAAAAATAAACATCGAAACCCACATTTATAGCAAACATAAACAAATACAAATAAATGCATACAAAAGTATATAGCAAAAACAAACAAATAAAAATAAATACATGCCAAAAAAACGGAAAAACTGTTATGAAATTGGTACTAGTCAAAATCAGTTATGTGCGAGTCGCAAAGGAGAGAGGCAAGTCCTCATCACTGTCATCATTTGTTACACTTCTCTCTTAAGAGCAGTGAGTTTTCACAGGCAAATGAATGGCAACCTGCTTTTGACATTTTTGTTTTCAGTTTGCTTTGTTCTTAAGAATTCATACAAAACTTGTTTTTGTCCAATGTGTTTCGCAGTTTCTGTAACTTTGGCTATTACAGATAAAATACTGTTAATTTTAACTCTATCAGTACATAGCAAATTTAGTGCATCTGAAAAGCAACCATACGGAATTATATTACATTTTTCATGCATAATTTTTCCAGCTAATTGCATATTTTTGGCATTGTCCGAGACAAAATCTAAAAAGTTTACATTTTTGTCAATTCATCATCATTGCAATCAACTTGCCCATCTCCTCAGCAATATAAGAAACCAGGGAGTTATTAATTGTAGTCACTACACCGTCACCGCTACCTGTAGCTTCTATTGAAACTAAAGGCACACAGAAAAACACTATCGTATATTGAATTAGATACCAATTCACTCAATGACACACTCTATTTCGTATTGCGCAATACAAATTCGGTTTCTTTTAATGACTAGTTTATCATTGTTAACCAATAGATTATAAGATTGCTTGAAATATAAGGTTTCATTGGTTTTTAATAGGTCGTTTAAATATAACAATTATTTGATGCGGTAATACCCTATTGTAAATTCAATACAAAATATGTCATTGGTTTCAGTAAACGTTTGTTTGTAAGAATATATGTACATATTATTTAATTAAAATACTTATTATTATTGCAAAGCTATTTGTTTTACTTACATACACTAAAATAAGTTGCTCCAGTCCCCAGAATTGCAAAAGAACTATTATTTTTGGCGTACCTTTAACGCAATAAACAAACAGGGTGCAAGCTTAAAGGACTATTCAACGAACAAGTATTGTCTGCCCAAGATATCTGCAACCGGCAAAAGAATTTAAAGAATGAAAAGGAAGGCTTAAACAACGTTGCCAATTGTTTGTAAACCAGTTTGGAAAAACAGTTTGATTTTTCGTTAATAGATTTTAAACTTTTCTTACCATATCTAGTTTACAAATAAATTTGCAACGTTGTTTAAGCCTTCCCGTGCATTCTTTAAATTCTTTTGACGGTTGCAGATATCTTGGGCAGACTATACCAACAACACCATTCTAACCGCACCAAAGGGTGTCCGCGAGCAATAGAAGTCATTTTTCAGCCAACATTAGAACTCATTGAATTAATATTTTTTATTATTTCTCTAATATCTTATATGTTTTATTGGAGTGTTTATCTTAATTAACATGATATGAGGATTATTGACTTAATTTTTAGATTTTCTATTTAAACTGTAGTTCTTGTTCGTTTAATAAAATATATTGTATTTTGAATAACACCGCCTACAAATAGCTATTTTTCGCCCAATTATTTTTAAGCATTCTCATCAAATAGTTTAATTTTTTGGCTCTAACACTTCTATACTCTAAGGAATGATAGAAATTTATTGATTTCCAATAATATTTTGGTCATTGAGAAAATAGTAATATAGTTTTCAAAGAAGTAGGAATACATTTGAACTCTCATAATAAGTCTATATTTAAAGAAATATTTTTTTTGATTATTTCAATAATGTTTTGTTGAGACAATATTAACTTTAATATAACTAATGTTTCAATAATACTATTATTGAAAATAGCATAGCAGCTTTTTCTGTGCACAAACATACAGGCCAGTATATACTGGCTGTTACATATTTTAGGCTGTCACCCACTATGTGATGTTCGTTTTAATTTAAAGTACCCCTAAGTGAATAAACCTTTATTTATGATCTGTTTACTACCCATTTTGCAATAATTCCAATGTTTTCAATATTTACAATATTTCCATTATCCCTTTCCCATTTATCAGATTTCAGATAAATTATTATAAGAAATTAAATCCATATTTTTATAAAATTATAATAGGTACAATGTTAAAAATTGTGCATTTATTAATGTATAAAAAATAATAAAAATATAATTCTTTATCTCCAAAAGTCCTGAAGTCTACTGTTGACTCAATTCCTTCCCCTTCTCATTTTTACTTTTGAGTTGATCTTATAAAAGAAGTCTAAATAATAAAAACTCTGGGACCAGTCCTGTGTATTCATCTACAAGATTTATTAGTAATCGGGTATTACATTTAAAATTTTCATGGATTCAGTAATAGTGTGGGCGATTTAATTAAGCCTGACTTATTTGTCGTAGCAAACAACTTTCGATTTTGAATGGTGTGTCACGTGTGCCCTCTCAGAGACCCCATAATTTCATTCCTGATTGACGGCAACTACAGGAAAACAATTAACCTATTTATACTTCAACATGTGGGTGGTCATTCCATCAACCGTTGATATTAAAATAGCCATCTAAAAAAGTTATATATACCAGAGGAACAATCAGTTTTCATTAGTCGACTCCATGTCTAGATCGGTTACGAAGAAGTTTTTCAGAGATGACATATTGCTCTGACCGAGCCAACTAATCCATAACTCTATGACACTAACCTTATAATGCCGGGGGAAGCAAACTGATGTCGTCTCTATAAGTGACGTCATTCGTCAAGATACCATCTTAATAACTCTCCCAGATTTTGCTAAAATTTATGCCCGAGATATAGAGACCGTATATGTTATATGATTAAGTACTCTAAGAAATTAAAATCGGGGTAAATGACAGAAGGATATTGAATTTGTGAAAATGAATCAGAGTATGTTCGACATTTTCAGTTATTAGGTATATCGTTTACAGAAAACTTTTCGATTAGTAAGTTTTTTCGGTTTATTAGCTAATTTTATCTTAGAAGTTAGAAATAATGCAGAATTTTGCAATAAAAGTATCCTTTCCGATGAAGCTCATTTCCACCTCAGAAGTTACTTATGTCAACAGCTGTATTGAGTATTTTAAAGTGATTTTATAGGTTTGTTAGAAATAAAGATAGTAATGAAGAAAGTATGTACTGATGATCCGTTCAACCAGGGATCCAAAGAAACAAATCATTACCTTAACACAAAAAAATATTCGCTAACGCGATTGATAATATAAATTACATTTTTTGTAAAGTTTTTAATACCTATGGGCCTGCGGAATTTTCGTTTTTAGCTTTAACAGCAATAGGAAATATAACCCAAATAAATCTGAAATATTTTTTTATATGCTTTGCATGAATTAAATGACTATGAAGGGTGCTGTTATCCATTTATTTTGGTCCTTATTAACAAAAAAAGATTTTCTACTGCAAATATCTTAATAATTTCCAGTAAATAAATTGCAATTCCTTGGTTTCATATATTAAAATTCCATTCATTCAAATAAATCTATTTATTTACAACTTTAACGAAAAAATAAGCGATTTAAATTAGTATTCGTAGATAATTAACGGATAAAATAAACCGAAAAAAAATCACTAAATAGGGAAAATAATGTCGGTTAAAAATAGGATTTGTCGGAAAAAATCAAGAAAATTTTGTTTTTACCCCTTAAATACGCTCCTGGATGACCCATTTGGTATTCATGTTAAAGTGTGATTATCCCTTTATAAGATAGTGTTGAAAAATTGGGGAAAAAAATAAAAAAATTAGGTAGGAAAAAATACAGAGTGATTCATATGTACAGAATGTAGAAGGCAAAAAAAGTAAAACAATCGAAATTTAATCGGCGATTGCTCCCTTCCTATAAAGAATGAAGAAGCGACGTATGTGGGATTTTAATTTGAACCATTTTGACCCCACAAAAAATTTAAAAACGTGAAATATTTGGGTAAAAAATCTAAATTTCCAGGTTTTCCCAAATATATCCATTTTTCAGCGATTTTAGGTTTAGGTAAATGTATTGCAAAAAGAAAGTATTTGAGATTTTAAAGTTTCACTTATGAATCTGCTTTTCGATCCAACTTTTTTTGTTTTCGAGTGGTTAGGTACCAAAGAGGGGTGTGCAAATCGCATTTTTGGACTTTAAAAAATTCAAAATAATTACTTGCCATTTTCCGATCCTCACCAGTTTTCATAGAGTTCTGAAGCTCCGGGTCCTCTACAACCTCTTACATCGATTTAATTCACTTTTGCGACCTGTACCCGATTTCAAGGAAAATCGCGGAAATTTCGAATTTGACGTTTAATAGCTCCGAAATGACACATCCTGTATCACTAAATTTTTTACCGAAGCTAGTTGCACTATTTCTCTATCAACCCAAAAAATTCGATTGCTCCCCGTCTGACTGTTTCCGAGAAAAACAAACCTGTTTGACTTAGGTTAAGTTTTACGTTAACATGTAGATTGGCACTTATTTTTGCTGATCTCCTGAAGTTATTATTCACTGATGACAAATGGCTGCTTTTTAAATTGTAAAAAATTGTACCGAAAAGTAATCATTTTTTGTAGCTAAATTATCCTAGTAATTTTCTTCAAAATAATTTTTTTGGGTTTGTAATGACTTCCTTAAACGACTTATGCAATAAAAGAAATAATATGTGCATTAAAAAAAAACTTTATATATTTTTTAAACATCGGGAAGTGTGAAAGAGAACCAATTAATTTAATGTTAGAACTGGAATTCAAAAACACTTTCATTAAAAAATTTGTCTTTCTCTAATTTTACTAAAATATCACAGGCAAAAAATTATCCTAAATATTCAAAAACGAAAAACTGCATAAAAATCATAACTAAGGTTTAGAAATACTGACCGAATGATGTTATTAAATTTTGATCGAGGTTTAAAAGCAGATTACGGTTGGCAAAAATTCGGGATTACCAATTCGATAATTTTCCTGTTAATATATCGACGGGATTTCACATTTTAGGTCCCCTTTTAATTATTTGAGTATTGCGTGATAAAGTAATCCCCACATCAGTGACGAGATTTATCAATTTTGGCACGCCGCGATTGAAAATGAATTATTTTCATTATAAAAGCCGTTCGTCAATTTACCCGTCAATAATTAAAAAATCGTAAATGAGGAAAATATAATAAAAACGCTATATGTTAATCCCGTAGATATACGAAAAAACAGGGCAAATAATTTTTACAGATTTTTTAAAGCTGCAAAGCAAGTTTTGTGTTCACAATATTTTTATATGGGAATTTTCTAAATTTAGAAATAATTGTCGCATGTTTAGCAATATAAGCATAATATTACCGATACACAACATTCCGTACATATTATACAAAAAAGAACATGTCATCCTTTATATATAAAATTTCTGAGCTATTTTCGAAGAAACCTATTTTAGGATAGATTTATGTTTACAATTTCCAAACTCGAATTGGATAGGTGAGAAATGTTTTGACTTTTGATTATTTTCATTGACACATAGTTTTTATAAATTGTTTGTGTTTTCACAGTTGACTTTAAGTCTTACTGCCAACCAAACACTATTAAAAGCGGCATTAAACTGGTTTAATTTTATCTTTATATCCCTACCGTACAAAATAAGATATGCTTGCCTGATGATTTACTTTTTTCATTATGCATTGGCAATATCCTGTTGGCTGCTATCCAGTTATAATGTCATTTTAATATGTTAAAAAATGATTGAAAATTATTCAACCCCAAATTTAACTTACATATCTTAAAAACTGTTCGAAATATGGACAAAAAAAATTCTAAAAAATATATATAATTTAGAACCTCTATCTTAACATCGTATTAATTGGCATGGCATGCCGCACAACTTAACAAATTTCCTCCTCCCAAACTACATACCTGGATCGGTAGTTTTCTCTCTAATCGGCGCATATCTGTCGTGGTGGACGGTCACTCATCTAACTTCCATCCTATCAATGCCGGCGTACCTCAAGGTTCAGTCCTACCCTGTATACAATGGGTATTTTTCCATAGAGATTCTTAGTTTATTATTATGCAGAACTTTTTTACACCAAAGTGATTTTTTTTCAACTTTCAGTACAAATTTTCCCATCTGGCAAGAACTCCATGGGACACGCTGTATAGGGATAAAATGAAGCCAAAATTCCTCTAGAACCATCCCCAACACTATTCCATTTAAAGAAAAATAAAATAGCAACCTTTGCGGTCACTTTTGGCTTCACATTTCGTCTGAATAAAATGTCATCAGGAAAATGCAATTTAAGGCGAAACAATCTACAAGAAGCTTATTATACAACAGCGGCCCGTAAAGGAGAGATCCATAAACGTCCAAAATTCTATACGAGGAAATGGCACGCAGTATATCATACATACGAAAGCAAAAGAGCCTCCCTTGAGAGAAATTCAGAGCGAGACGTCGCTCGCCCATGCATAGACAATGGTCAGGCGGTCTCACATTTGACTATAGATGACCACTAAACCGTTTTTCGAAACTATTGTAAATTCATATATGACCAGCAGGCGTCAGCTTTGCCAGAGAAGATTTTCTATTCCGTTTTGGTTATTCTCTTTGGCCACTATCAGCATACGAAGCACACCGTCTGCACCAAATATTAGTAAAATGTCGTGGTTCAACCTAACATTGTGCATTACTGTTTATAAAATAGGTCTCAAGAACAGTGTAATTCATTCTAGAACTGGGGCTCTATTTTTAATTTTTGTTCCCTTGATTTAGAACAAAAGTTCGAGTAAAAGATAATAGAACAGTACCTTTTATAAGAAGAGATAAAATCTGAATTAATTTTTAAAAAAATTAAATTTTTACAGGAACTTTAAAAAATACTTTTTCCTTTTAAGATTTTAATAAGAGTTCCAAAAAATGTATAACGTAGCAGTTTGGTGCAGATGGTGCACGTCAAATGGAGTAAGAATCGTCTATAACTCAACGATGACAGTTCATTATTCGATAAGTTGTAACGCTCCTACACATTACCCAACCAATAAACAAAGAGATCCTCTTTGATAACGACGTCGATAGATTGATCATTTACCGAATTATTATTAATAGAACTACAGAAAACTTTTCAGATGCTGAGAATCTTTTGAATCTTTTTGATTTATTGAGATTTAATCACTGTACTATAATTTTTTTCTTTAATAAGTCTATAATATAACTTTTAAACATTGTAACCTATGGAATAGCATAAGAAACAAAAAATTTACGACAGTAACGTTTAGGTTTACAAATTTGCATTCATTCTTTTTAGCAATGGCCCAATGAAAATGATTTTTGACTGAGTCTGAGTTAAGGAAAATTACTTTACAATAAGTTAATCTTGTATTTGATTTAAGTCAAAGAAATACCTACATATTTCCATATTTTCTCCTAAAATAAACCAGAAGATAAACCAGTGCTAGTAGCCCTAATCAAGTTTGCAAATTTGAGGAAAACTGAATCTGCTTTTAAGTGAATGCCACTGGATGCAAACTGTAGAGTAGCCCTTAACATACCTTGTAAATATTAACCTGTTTATATGTCTAGTTTTCGAGAAATTGGAGAAAATAAGTTAGCAGCCAAATTTAGGGAAAACTGAAATTACTTGCAAGTGAATGCCACTGGATTCAAACTATAGAGCTAATAGCCCTTAACTAAGTTTGTAAATATTAATCCGTTTATATGTCTAGTTTTCAAAAAACTGGAAAAAATAAGTTAGCAAGGGCTACTAACACTACAGGTTGCATCCAGTGGCATTTACTTGCAAGCCGATTCAGTTTTCCTCAAATTTACAAACTTGGTTAAGGGCTACTAGCACTTTAGTTTGCATCCAGTCGCATTTACTTGCAAGCCTTTTCAGTTTTCCTCAAATTTGGCTTCTAACTTATTTATTCGAACGAATATTTATCGAAAACTATAAACAGAATAATATCTACAAACTTAGTTTAGGGCTACTAGCACTATAGTTTGCATCCAGTGGCGTTCACTTGCAAGTTTTTTCAGTTCTCCACAAATTTGGCTGCTAACTTATTTTTTCCAATTTCTCGAAAACTAGACATATAGATTAATATTTACAAACTTAGTTAAGGGGTACCAGCACTATAGTTGCAAGCCGTTTCAGTTTTCCTCAAATTTGGCTGCTAGCTCTTCAATCAAAACTAGATATAGAAACAGATTAATATATACAAATTTAGTTAAGGGCTACTAGCACAATAACACTACAAGAAGTAAACACCATCGAACATATAAACAACACTTATATATGCGTAAATTAGCGACTTCAGAGAATAGGAGGTATGTAAACAACATAAATAAAACCAGAAAAGCAGCAAATTACATACTAATAAAAATATCATGCATTCAAAAGCATATTATACATACATATCGTGACTAAACGGGCACATATCAAATCAAAATGAGTTTATCTGAAAACGTGATCTAAGAGACATTAAACGTATGGAAATAACATAATGTGGCTGAGGCCAAACATTACCCATAGTTAAGCCGAAGTAAAGCTGAAGCATTCGGAATTGCAAATTTACCGAAAATATGTGGACACGAATACTAAAGGAAATAAATAAAGGGGTAATTACACGGTGCCACCCTGTAAGCGTTTAGCGTTTATCGTGTCCTTGCATGAGTTGTGTGTACTGGCATCGAGATAAACATGCATACAAATGTATTTTCGTTATGCTCTTTATTATGTAAATGAAACCAACAATTATTACTGGCCTATGAAAAATTGCTTCCTCTGTTAATTTTTGCTTATGTAGATATCGCGCTTAAATTAGATCAAAAACGTGTGTTTTTTTTTAATAACGCAGCATTCAGAAATTTTTTTCGGGCAGTAAATTGTTAAATAATACCCTCTTAATTAAATTTTAACCAATCGAAGCCCCTGAAATATATCAAGCCAAAGGTTTTTAACATCGGAGAAAACAGCTCTTAAATTCTGTCGTTTTTTTATTCGCCCTGCCTTGATTAAAATTTTCGTCTGCCGAAATATTTTGGTAATTAAGGGAACCGAAGCATAAAAACAAGCTCACATCGGTAAATGAATATCAAACAGAGCGGTGTTTGATTTGATTTAAGGGAATACATAAATATGTAAAGGACGCAAAGGCCGTCCCCGCGCCCTCGCACGACCTGAAGTGAGAGGGGGCTCCCAGGAGAATTCCGAATTGCCGACCGCGGGCATTCTTGGATCATAGATTGGAAAAGGGTCAAAAAGAAAGGCCAATTAACATAGAACACCCTTCAATAGCAGAATAGCCTAAGGTCTGTTTCTGCAGGAGGGCAAAGGACAAGGTAGCATCACGGTTAAGCTAGGACCGTCTCTCCCAGGGGGTAACAAAACGGTAGCAGGAACATAAGCTAAAGGCAAGGGTTAAATACAAATACAATTTTACCCCTCTCCGTATAACAATGCTCGCTTCCGTTCACTGCTACCTACGACTCTCTTAGGAAAAAGCGTTCCTGCATATTTATCATAATTAACGACTTCATGGACGCTCGCGAAAAAGAAGACGAGCCAAACGAACAAAAAGTGTGATTAAAATTAGCGCATCACCCTTCATTGTGCGCAAGGAATGTTCATTAAACTCTCCGACTGCCTTGCTTTTAAAACTAGACAATGTGCTCTTTTTAGAAATGCGTTTTATTTGCAAAAATTCTAAATAATAAAGATAAATTACCTTAGACCAATTTGATGTCTAAAGCCTGCCTGTTTTAACACGACCCTGTATAAAAATAATATGTATATTCAAAAATTCCCATTCGACGCATTTCGTGACGAGTGACAAAGATTGCATAACGTCATCTGCATCTTGTGTGACACATCACCTAATCAAATACAGAGTCCTCATTGTTCAGCCAGCACATAAAGAAAACACTGTAATGTTTTTCTTATTTTACCAAACATACGACAAGTATCGAGAGTGCCGCTTGTGAAATGACCTCGAAGAATGAATATCTTACATCTTCAATATTGCTTAGGTTTGTGTCAATATTCACTGCTATATTGTTATATTGAAAATCAATGCTTGTGTTGGTAATAAGAATAAGTGTCACTACTTATAAGCTTTATTCCTAAAAAATTTGCATTTATTGAGTATGATCGTTACCACAAAATTTGTCAAAAATTTCATCATTACTCAACAAACCTTTTGACTATGATATATTTACCTGATGAGAGGTCTAAAATGAATCTCAACACGGAATCTCAAAATTTTTTTAACAAAAAGCATAAATATGCACCGGTGAGCAATACTTATAGAGTTAGTTAGTAGCTACAATTTCTAGTCCTCGGTGAAACGGAACACCTTATAGAATCACTTAGGTGTCCGTCCGTCCGTCTGTCACAGGCGATTTTCTCTGAAACTATTCGACGTAAAAATTTAAAATTTAGCACAGAGATAGAGTGGTGGGCCCGTGAAGTAAAAAGATGAATTTTGATTCTAGGGGTTAATTTCAGGGAGTATGTTATTGGGAAATGGGAAAGAAAATCCAAAGGCATCATGTAAGGTGTCAAATGAAAGCTTATTGAAGCACGAATTCGACAATATATAATATGATGTATTTTATTATGCACTTTTTAAAACATTTTTCGGGAAAAACGCTTCAAAATTGCTATTCCCCACCCTTACCACCAAAAGGATCACTCAGAAAAATCTGAAAAAATCACCAACATTGAGAATTAGGTGTAGATTGAGCAAAAATTATCAGGATTAAAAAATTCTGGAGCGATCAATTGTTATAAACAATTCAATTGTTTATTTCCTTATAACTGCTAAACCGCTGGTTTTAGAGAAAACGTTTTTCGACAAAAAATATTTCTCACGATGTAGGAACAACTTTTGTCCTTACACGTTTTTCAAAAATTTTAATTTGGTTCAGTCGAAACGCGAGTACAGTGGGCGACTGATGGCACGGAATACTAATTGTGCAAGTATACGATTTTTTTCTGGATATGTCGTTATGGCTACAGTGGAATCGATGTGAAATATCGATTCTAAAAACAACCAAACAAGTTATGTTTTGAACTTTCAAGTCAAATTATTTTTATAGACACAAAGTATATATTTTGAACGCTTTAATTTAATTTTATACTGCTCCAATGTTCCAGTGTTTGTGTTCTCAAGAACATAACTAACTTATTTGCTGATACAAAGTTATGCCACTTTAATCTGTAACAAACTTGCTAATATCTCATAAAATTTTAAAGTCCTGGGAAAGCTAAAAGGAGCAGAGTAATGCTTTGTTTGGTCTAATAAAATCGTTTGCAGTCGACTTGTGCAAAACAAACAAAGGGTCCTATAATCCTTAAATGTATATTTAACCTTTGTGAAACGTCTTGGAGACAAACAATGAATATTTATCTACACGGTGATCCAAAAGAATCTGGCAAATTTTTTCCTGACTTTCTGAAATTAAGAGACAGACACATTAAAACCTGCGAACCTGAAACGTCTTTGTGACAAATTAGGTGTCACTTGTTGGCATCGCTCTCAAACATGATCTCAGCCGGCACAAACACATTACATCGGCAACTAAAAAGCTCGGTTTTCTCTTTCGAGCTAGAAGATACTCCCCTTCCAACTTACACAATACACACTATCTATGTTTCCCAAGTAAGACCTAACCTAGAGTACTGTTCCTACATCTGGGGAGCGGCATCACCTTCGATTTTCTCAAAAAGAGAGCCATTCGACTCATCAATGACCCAGTCCTTACAAGAATAATCCCTCTTCTCTCGCTCATCGCCGCCCTGTGGGGGTTTGTCACTTTCCTACCGATATTTCCACGGATTTTGCTCTGAAGAACTAGCCGCTATAATCCCCCCGTGGTTGTTCCTAACAGAACAACAAGAGGCGCGTTACATATACATCCCATTTTACTGTCCAGCTACAAGAGTCTAGAACATCCCACTTCTCTCGCTCATTCATAAGAGTCTCCGGATTATGGAACAAATTGCCTGCAGATGTTTTCCCTTCCCCTCCCAACCTCCAATCCTTTAAATTGCGTGTCAATAGATTACATTTCCTTTCTCTTCAGATGCCCACGGTACATTAGTACTTAGGTTTGAAGTCTACGTGGGCAAAAAAACTTTTTTACAGTTGCAATAACTGATAAGCAAGAGATGTAAAACTGCATTTCTTACCTGACAAAAAATTACTTAACGTTTCAAATTGGTTTTGAGTGTTTGAAAAGAAAAAGGTAAATTTATATAATCACACAAAAGGACTAAAGAAATTATATTACTCGCATAATATATAAGCAATATTCTTGTTCCTCCCTGTGTATATTGCAGATGCCATTATTAAGGGATTCGCAAGTCTTGAGCAAACTTTAGTAACTCAACTAACAGTCTTGTAATGGGATGAAAATGCTTGGTTACACATTGATTGTCATAATGCTGTATTAGAAGCTAGGCATCAACTTTACCGTGACTTTATTTGGTTAAGAGTCAAATTTAATTAAAAATCTTACAAGGGAGGCGGCTATTTCATCGAAATATTTTTAAAAAATTTTGAGAATTATTTTAATTGAAATATTTAGATGGATTTTTTGGCAAAGTAGTAATTTAACTTTTGTAGTGGATACGTTAAAAATTTATTTAATTAATATTTAAATTGTTAAAGTTTTGAAATATTTTGACTGTTTTAGGTTAGTTTACTTACAAAACTACTACAAAAAGTACTTCAAATTTTAAACGTATGTGTAAAAGTACAGTTATAAACATGGGTTTTGCTTAAAGTAAAGTACGAACTAAATATGAAATGTTAATAATAATTTAAAACGATTACCAAGCACAATAATTGTCGTGGAGGTTGGGTTTCCTGGCTTCATAAAGACAGTGCGATGCTTCGGATAATAATGATATTTATTAGAAAAGAAGCCAATAGCATTACTATTAAAAGCATTAGAAGCGCCACGAGAAAAAGTGAAGCCATCTGAGTTTAAAATAATTTTAATTGCTTGAGTGAAGTAATTACTAGACAATAAATAGTAATTACCTACGGTTTTCGAATGATACACGGACATTAGTCAGTGGTGTAGATATTTAAAAAATATTTCATTATAATGTGAGATTTTGATCAGATTCTGAATTAGGTATTAATTCAACTGGATTTTTTTAACACAAACAAGAATCTAAAAAAAAATTTTTGATTAATAAAAAGAATGTTAAAGGAATAATGAGCATATTCAGTGAGAAACGAAGAAAATATTTGAAGGGCGAAAAAGTGTTGACGCAGTATTGGTTTCTTTGTCACTTTTGCGGAAAATGATCGTAATTAAGTTTAATTTTGCATGCAATTTGAGCCGTAAGCAGCGGGTAGAAGTTTTTACCGAGATTTCTAATTATGGCATCAATTTTAATTGGCAGATTTTAAAGAGGCACGACGGAGAAGAGAAGAAACCCCGGCCTTATATAGATTTACCCTTGCGACGATGTAATTGCTTCCTCGGATTAAGTAATAGATGGTTTCTAAATTATTCATTTTAATTTGTAGGCCCTTTATGGAGCGTCCTGAATTATAAAATATATCACTTACGTTTTGACAACACAACATGTTTACGACCAACAGCTTCTTCGAAAATGCCTCTGGTTTGCTTTGATTCATCGCTATTTCGTCTTCTGAAAATAAAAAGTCTAATTTGAAAATAATATTTTAGCATCCGTAACATTCAACAACACAGTTTTGTTTTACGATCAAATGTTAAGTCGTTTGCTTAATAAACAAATAAATTTTCCTGGCTGGCGCTGAGATGTCGCTAAAACGTGTTAATTGCTTTGTAAATGGTGCCTAAAATCATATTACAATTTTCAGTATAATTTATTGTAAACACTGTAATTTACTTGCAATAAAACGTTTATTACTTTGTCTTCTATTTTAAATGGTTTCGTTTCAAAATAAGATGGCATAACTACCAATTCATTACAAGAATATAACTTTTCAGTTACGGAAAGGCAATCAGTCTGGTAGCGAATCCTCATTTCTAATGTTCGGTGTTAAGATTAGCAAAATAGAACACTTGTGGAATCACTTCGGTGTCCGTCCGTCTGTCACAGGCGATTTCCACCGAAACTATTGGACGTAAAAATTTGAAACTCAGCACAGAGATGGAGTGTGGTGGTGGTGGCCTTATTATAGACGTGAAGTATAAAAAGTTTAAATTGGGAAGCGGAAAAAAGATTTTCAAGGGCATCGTGAAGGGTGTCAAATGAAAGCTTATTGAAGCACGAAGTCAGAATATATGATGTATTTTTTATGCATTGTTTTAAAGATTTTTCGGGAAAAACGCTTAAAAATTGCTGTCCCCCATCCTTATCGCCAAAAGGATCTCTCAGAAAAATCTGAAAAAAATCACGAACATTGAGAATTCGGTGTGATTGAGCCAAAATTATCAGGATTGAAAAATTCTAGCGCGATCAATTTATTGTTATAAACAATTTAATTTTTTATTTCCTTATAGCTGCTGAACCATTGGTTTCAGAGAAAAAGTTTTTCAACACAAATATTTCTTACGATGTAAGGAACAACTTTTGTTCTAACACGTTTTTAAAAATTTTTAATTTGGCTCAGTCGAAACGCGACTGCATTACTTACTATTAATAATTTAAGTGGGGAACTGATGGTATGGAACACTAATTGTGCAAGTGTAGCTTGCACTTGACCGATTTTTTGTATATAACATTAAAAAAGTTAATTTATATGAATCAAAGATAGAGACAGCAAAGAACTTGGCAGATAGCGTTCTTTTGGATCCAGTCAATCAAGCACCTCATTTTAGCTCCAATCTGCTTGGTGACGTCAACGTAAATGCTTGTGCTTGCCTTTTGTGAACCAAGCAAACAGAAGAAGCGGAACCAAAGGAACATCCCTTAGGATTAAAACAATGGATAGTTAAAAATCCATAAAACTAAATAAAATATAGTAAGAACAACAGTACCAAGACAAAACAGCATTTTTGGAAGCCACCTTATCCATTGGTTTTGTTTTTGTGTGCTCTAAGCAGTATTTTTAGGGGCCTTAAAGCAGTTTCTCCGAATAAGTTTTGTAACTACAAAACCATAAATGTACCTGTACTTAAAATATCGGTATTTTTCTATCGGTATTGTACCCAACCGGATACGAGACACGTACCGGTACTTTTTGACATATCGCACAACCCTAGAGAGCAGGGAGTTTTCTTGTGAGGACTGAGTCATCAATGATGAGACGAATCGCTCTCTTTTGGATAGAACCAAGGATATTGTCTTAGGTGATGCTGTTCCCCAGATGTGGGAACAGTATTCTAGGTTAGGTCTTATCTGAGAGACATAGAGAGTTGGAAGGGGAGGAGTATTTTCTGGCTCAGAAGAGAAAACCAAGTTTTTTAGCTGCTGATGTGCCTACTAAAGTAAGTGCTTGTGCCAGGCGAGATCACATTCGAAAGAGATGCCAACAAGATCGAACGTGTCGTTCGGTCTTGGCCATTCATGTGGATGAGATTAGTATTGCTGGATTTTTTGCGCGACATGGAGCAAGACTGGGTTTTGGAGGCGTGGAGATTAATTGGGGATTTTGCATAAGGGATAGGTGCATATCCAGCTCTTGACTCGATACTTGTTTGGAAAAGTGAATGTTGGAATGAGATCATAAAAAAAGTGTTTGTTCCGTTCATTTTTAATTGTACGAATTTACAAGTCAAATTAACAAAAGAGAAAATGTTGTAAAAACGATATTAGCCAAAAATGGGGATATTGTTAGTATTAAAAACTATTGCGACGGGACGTTTTCACTTTATGAAGCAACCAGTTATAGTTATGTCGTATAAAAATAAAATTAGTAACTTTTCAAGTGAAGCATAAAGCAATTTGATTTAATTATTAGAAATTATCAAGTGAATGTAAGTAATTAGAACAGAAAGTGATATAAAGTGGCGGAAGGATAAAATTATTTAGCTAAGAAGAATATTGTTACTTCACTGCATTTTCTTATTTTTAATAACATGAAACCACCTGATAAATTATTAGGTTAGAGCGTTGGAATTGCGTCAAATAAAATATTGCAAACAAATATGAACGAATCTTGATCGTCATGACTTGTTATTACATTATTACATATTATACACAGAAATCTCTACCATGCATTATTTCACTTAATTTTTACAAATCCTTGCTGGGTAATCAAAATTCACAACCCACAACCAATTTTCTATTATTGAGAACCTAAATTAGAAACTCCACAATTTATTTACTATGAATGTCTTCATTATTAATATGCCTACATAAGTTCGAATCTGCCTAGGAGCTTTGCTTAGTGATTATAACCAATTATGCAACAAAAGGGCGTGAAATAGCTACAGGAGTTCCTTTAGATTATTTTGTTGTATCATATTTTTTAAAAACATAACGACAATTTAATAAACAACAATTTTTTTAAATAAATAATTTGGTGAGGAACAAATATGTAAGTGCTTTCCTCAGAGAAATTCCTATACCAAATCATATAAGGCAACACAATTTTGCATAGAGACCAATCAATATGTTGGATAAAAATTATTTTTATCTCCTAAGCAGCCTTAGTAATTGTTGTAAAGTTGTTCTTGTATTGCACATGTCTTTTTTGCTTTTAGCACACATTTGCTTCTCTAGCAATAAAATATTTTGAGACTCCATTTTTTTGAGGCTAACAAACAAAGAAAAACACAAAAAGAAAATTGTTAAAATTGACAAACGCATGTATCTTTGATACCATATATATGAAATAACTGGAGTTTATTTTTTAAAAACAGAACAAAAACTTTGTTAAAAATAATGATAGCTTTAAAATAAAAGGTACTCTGTTATAAAATAATGGCAATAAATCACTCTAGGAACATGCTATCCGACTGTTCAGTGGTGTATGGTATTTTTTTATATTCTTTTTTGAAAAAAAAAATGGAAATTAAATTGTTCTCAAAAGTAGTTTATTTGATTCAATTCTCAGCTGGACCAGTTATGTCCAAGTATATCTAACAACTGATACAGTGGTAACTGGTCAGATTTTTCAAAAAATGACAAACGAACTGGAAGTTTTTGGCAATTGAGATAACCGGGATGGATGCAGTTTTTAAAAAAATTTAAGTTCCGTTCAATAAAAATAAAAAATTGCAGTAATCTTAGTTATTCTACAATTAAAACTGCAGGTGGTCCGCATGCGTCAGAATATTATTTAGTATAAATACCAAGGATCAGTGTTGTCTTACTAATGTATTCAGGTATACCGACATTAAAAATCTGAATTTACATTACACTTCTTGCTAATGGATTTTTAATTACCTCAAACGAATTATCCACAATATATGTGTTGGTTTTCGATACAGATTCTAATTAGGAGTCGTAATTAACATGGCGAAGCCGTGTCAATTTTAATAACACAAATATTTACAATTCGGATAGTTTCGGTCGTGATGGCCAGCATTTTTATCGTGTCGCTTTAGACCACTAGTTATGTATTTAAGAGGGGTGGCAACCTTATAATTATAAACAAATTAGGCGCCTATTTCGAAGGCACACTTACAAGTTCGTGCATATTTTCCGAAATCATTACCGCCATAATTTTCTCTAGGTTTGGAGAGTGTGTTTTGTTTTAGATTTTTACAGTTGAAAAAATAAAATTCTTACCCTATAACTTTTTTCTTCTAGAATAATTATAGAATTATATCTCCTCAAAATGCTTACTTTTGCTTAAGTTTATTAAGCACACAATATTTTTTCTAATAAAAGGTGCCAATAAACATGTTTGTGTAGTTGGCCCCCAAATGCAAAATTTATTCAAAACTAATGGAGTTCCGAGTTTCCTACGAAGAGTTTTAGAGTTCTTCTTACTTTCTATTAATAGTTCCATTAAAATAAAAGTATAAACAATATTTTAAAAATAGGGGTTCACTTCACGCAGCTCTTCATTATTGCAGACACAAAAGTGTGGCCAAACTGCTTAAGAGTTCTAAAGGATATCTACAGTTCTTTATGATTTTTGAGGCCAGAACTCTTACCAAAAAATTGTATTACATGTTTTGTGCTTTTTGGGAAGTAAAAAATTCAACAACAAAATGTCATTATCTTTATGCAGAACTGTAGAACTATGGGCAGCACTAACGAGAACTTATGAGTTTTGAACCAGAACTTTTGTTAAACATTATTTCATGGAAGCAACTTCACACCTTTTTAACAGTGAAAAATTTAAGTTGTAAACAACAAAATACACAAATTAGTGCTGCAATAATTCCACGGTTCTTAGAATTAGAATGGTTTTTTGTTGTTTACAACTTAAATTTTTGACTGTTAAAAAAGTGTAAAGTGGGCCCCCCATGAAATATTTTTTAACAATAGTTCTGGTTTAAAAATCATGAGTACCCGTTAGTGCAGCAATACTTCTACAGTTTGTAGAATTAGAATGGTAGTTTGTTGTTTAAAACTTAAATTTTTGAGTGTTAAAAAATTTTGTAGTTGCCCCCATGAAATATTTTTTAACAAGCGTTCTGATTCAAAACTCATAAGTTCCCGTTAGTGCTGCCATAGTCCTATAGTTCTGCATAAAGATGACATTTTGTTGTAGAACTTTTTATTACCGAAAAAGCACAAAACACGTAATGCAATTTTTTGTTAAGAGTTATGGCCTCGAAAATCATAAACAACTGTAGAACTCCTTTAACTATTAAGCACTGTGGCCAAACTTTCATTTTTGCAATAATGGCGGCTGCGTAAAGTTAGCCCCCCATTTTTAAAATATTGTTTTTGGAGTTATTTCAACGGAGCTTATTAATAAAAATAAAAATAACTCTAGAACTCCTCATAGCAAACTCCATAGCAACTCCATTAAATTTTAATAAATTTTGCATTTGGGGGGCCAACTTCCCAGACATCAATAAACGAAGTAGCTTCGGGTTCATTTTTAATATTTTATAAGGAGATTAAACATAACTTCTGCACCAACTTCTTACTGACTTTAAAAGTCAATATTTAAAAGGGGTATACTCTTAATACTAATGTAAAGATTCCACAAATTTTTTGAAATAAAATGAAAACAGCTAAAACACACAAATAAAACGTACACTCTCCAGAACTGCAGTGCAGTTTGCCAATTTAAGTTTCAATTTGTAACCCAGGTTTCTCATTCCGTTGTTCTGTAAGTTTTTCAAATAATTTATTCCCGAAGCCACTAGTAAATCTCGTTAAATATCAAAGATCGGTATCGGAAACAGGATAGGCCAGCAGGAAAGTGGAACAGACGAGAAATAAATCAGGAGCAGGTACTCCACGTCCCTTAGGATCACCGAATGCTAGATACCAAGTCAACTCCCTTTCCAATACGAGGGATTTGATTAAAAATAAATTACCTAAATCAATTTTCAGCTATTGTTTGGTGCCTTTTTTTAAATATGTCATTTAAAAAAATATTCCAACGGTAAGTATGGTAAGGCATCCAAGTTCTACCTCTTAAATTATAAAATAGTCACTATTAACAGTATTTTATTATGAAATTTCAATTAAGGGAAAATATCTATGCGAAAATATTTTCCAAAGCAGTTTAATAAAGTTAGGCAAATAATTGGCATCGCTAAATGCATAATTAAATACTTCTCAAATCTCATCTTGGAAAATTTTATCGATCAGATGAAACATTGCCGCTGACAACTCTTTCACATAAAGTTTATGCTGTGTTGCCCAGGGGAATCAAGATGCTTTTCTTAACGAAACTTTTCAATATTATGCCCTGCTTTGACTTTTATGCTTTGTATTTTCCAGCCTTAAATTATACAGGGCCTTTTATACTTAAATTATGTTAGTAAAGTTGAATAAAGGATTTTTATAATGGTTTGCGTTTTGTAACTGCTTCTTTAAGGCTTGTCAGGAGAAATATCTTACCCTGTTTTCAAAAAGTTACTATTTAATCAACTGTGTCTTCTAATTTAAATAAAATAAAATTTTATATAAACAAGCCAATGAAAAACAAATCTTATAAAAGTATAAAACGATGGAATGTGACTTTTCTTTTATTATTAACAAGAAAAATATGTTTTGTGACTTGCGTCGAATAGTTGACGAATGACGATCTGGATATAATCAAAGTGTCAAACAAATCAGATTAAAAACTGGTACATTCTTTGAATCTGCAAAAAATTGACGCGCAGCTGCCAAAGTAAATATTAGTGTTGGTTCTATAAATAGTGAGAATTGTCGTCGGTAAGGACCTCACAGTTATTGGAACGCATGTTATAAAGCCTGTCGCGATTTGTTTATAAAAAACGACATGTGCGCCCCGACGCTGTAAACAAAGTGATGCCAAAACGGTCTCATACAGAAATCAGCGTTGCCAAGCGTGTTGTGTCACTTTTCATATTGACGTTTTCGTTTGAGCTTTGTCGAAACAAAATATTGAGCTTGTTAGTTCTTCTTCTTCCTCAGGACAGGGGCGGATTTAGAATTTCGTGTAGGGGGGGGGGTGCAACGTCACCTCGAACTACACAAAAGTACAGACCATACAACAAAAAACGGGCAAGCTCGAGTGCGACATTACTTTGTTATTGTTTAGGATTCTAAGAAATGTATACTATTTCATAATGGACGAAATATCTATAACTCTTCCTGCGAAAACAGAACGGTTCGTCTTCCTAACTTACCAATATTCTAGAATTTATTTAATTACTTTTACTTTATGTCCATTTGGACTGATATATGAAAATGTTTCGAAAACACATTTTTTACAAATATATTTTCTCGAAAACAGAACTTTTTCAATAATACAGATATTCGAAAACTAGGGATGTTTTCAAATTTTTTTTCTGAAATCAACTTCGAATTTTTTTAATCACTTTTTGAAACTAAATTTTTTCAAGAAAACATGTTTATAGAAAGAACATTTTTTAAACATTGTTTGGAAAAAGACTTCGAATATTCATATTAAAAAAACAGCACTTTTTTGAAAGTAATTTACTACAGAGTAACATAGCAAATGCAAGGAAACGTACAGCTGACCAAACACAAAATAGGTGCGTTTAGGTTACTTTAGGATCTTTTTGTCATTTTTTCATTGACATTTCATTCATTCATTCATAATTTAAATTTAGAAAAACTATGTTTTTTAAAAAATATATTTCCGGGAAAGTATTTTTAGAAGTTTCTTAAAAAAAAATATTTTCGAAGAAGCTGTTTTCCGAAAAAACTTACTTAATTTAACATTTAAAAAGATATTTGTTGAAGAAAGAAACAGCTAAAAGAGCTGGTCATCTTAGCTTACACGCGACCGGACAAATTGTTTCATTAATATTAAGTGTAAATATTGTAGCATTTTTTTTATTTATGCCTTCTGCTCATTTGGGGGGATATACGAGTACTTACGAAAACACAATTTGTCTAAAACCAATTTTTCAATTTTATTACCTAAAGCACTTTTCAAAAATACATTTTTTCAGGGAACATATTTTTCGAAATTAAATTTTTTCGGATAGTATTAATTACGAAATTCTAAATCCGCCCCTGGTTACTTAAGGATAAGCTGTGATAAATCCTCAAGTGATCAGTCACAGTGAAAGAATGATCATTGCTTGGCTCTAAGTTAGGTAAGTTAAATAATAGGTAAGTTAATAAATAAATCAGCGTAAAGTTGGAGCGTAAACTTCTCTGAAAATGTGTGGTATTTCGTCGGAAAACAATAGGAATTACTATAAGTTGCGCTTTCAATTAATTGACTATTAGTTAGGTATAAAGAACATCAAGATTTATTAAGGCATCGCGAATGTTTTAAAAGTAAATTAGGTAATCACACGTTTGCAAAAAATTTTGAGGGTATAACATTGGCAACAATGTAATTTACGCTCGCGACGCTTTTACGAGGACGAGTCGTTGTCGTTAGGCCACCTTCGATCCCGTGTTTACACGTTCCCAACCCGCTGTTTAAAACTGGAACCGTTGACAAAATGGGTAATTGCTTTCCAAGCTTATTTACACTACTTCACGTTAAAAGAAAATTAATACGAACGAAGGCGCCGGAAAAATATACTAAAATAAAAATGTTTACTGCCGATCGTCTATTTATTTAACCAGTTGAATTTGTGGCTTTACAGCTTTCCATGAAAATTGTGGCGAAATAACTGTTTCTTCACCTGTACCTTTATGTTGACAATTAAAATCTCTTTTATAAACAGTTCCTACTAAATCACGATTAAAACACCTCATCGGTATAATACCCACTACTAAGAATAAGTTTAACACTGATTATTATAAAATTACCTTAAGTAAACTGTATGGGAATTTCAAAAATACATATGTTAACCGGTTAAAGTGATGCTGGTTAATAGCTGTTAGATATTATCATTAAGCCTGTCCGACTATACCGATCATCAAACTTGCCAGACTGCAAAAACCGGTATCTTTAAAAGATATGTATACCCGGGAAAAAAACCGTATCGAATTTTAAAAAAATTTAAATTCTTGTGACACTTTAGTTTAAACTAAAAATAATTCTTAAAACTGTAAGATAACAAATAATAATAAACAATAATAAACAGATAAAATCCTTTGCACATAATATGTACGTATCTGTTACACAGGGTTTTTACTAAACTTAAAAAGGTACTACAGTAAAAAATATCGTAAAAAAATTGCTAAACTTTCGTACTACCGCAAAATTTACCGCATTATATTTCTTTGGGGTGGCTATTAAAAAGCTTTACGTTTATATCAGTCCGGGGTGGTAATACGAACATAAGCGATAGCCAGGAACAACGTATCCCGGCATGTTGTTAAATAATGCACGTGCCACGACCGTATCACTCAGATCCCGGTTCCCCGATGACTCCTCGTGGAACCCTAGGACTTCAGTGGCTTGCCCCATATCCATTTTTCAGAAATCACATTATTTTCTTAATATTATGTCAGTTCTTTTATGAGTATAAATGATACCGATAACGGGTAATATCAAATTTTTGGGGTTTGTGCACAAGGGATAAAAGGACTAATAAAAGATAAAGTCTTACAGTAGTAATGCGCTCTGGTTTTCGAATGGCGTACTCTTCTAGAAAGAAAAAAAAATCAATAAATATTTATCCAAAAAAAAGTAGTTTCAATGTTCATTTAACTCTTTTACTAAAGGAGGTGAGAAAATGTTATATATTGACACAAGATTTAAAGGTTTGGAGATTGGGAGGGATAGGGAAAACATCTGCAGGCTATTTGTTTCATAATCTGGAGACCCTAGGTATGAATGAGCGAGAGAAGTGGGGTGTAGAGAAGTAGGCTTTTGTTAGAGTAGTAGGAGAGAATCAAGGATGTTAAGTGTTGAAGGTGATGCCGCTCCCCAGATGTGGGATTAGTACTCTAGGTTAGGTCTTATTTGGAAAACATACAGAGTGTGTAAATTGGAAGGTAAGAAGTATGTTCTAGGTCGAAAAAGAAAACCAAGCTCTTTAGCTGCCGATGTGGCTATTGAAGTAATGTATTTCTGCCAGTTGGAAACATGTTCTAAAGCAACGCCAACAAGATCGAATGTTTTTTGTTTTGTAGGGATTGGCTATTCATGTGGATGGGGTAAGTGTTCCCGGATTTTTTACGTGACAGGAAGGAAGACTGGGTTTTGGAGGCGTTGAACTGAATAAGGTTTTGGCACCCCAGTCTACGATTAATTGAAGATCTTGGGAAAGAGATAGGGGCATGGATCTGCATTTACTATACAGCTCTTTATTCGATACTTGTCTGAAAGGATTAATGTTGGAGTGAAGAGAATTATCGTCAACGTAATTGTGGGTGGGATTGGTAGTTGAAGAGAGCAGGTTATTAATGTGAAGAAGAAATAGGTTTGGTGCCAGGACTGAACCTTGGGGTACGCCAGCACTGATAAACTGTAAGTCAGATGAGTTACCGTCCACCACGACAGATATTCGCTGGTTAGAGAAAAAACTACCGATCCAGGTACATAGTTTAGGAGGAAGACTGTAAAAAGGTAGTTTGTTGAGGAGTGCGGCATGTATGACAAAGATCAGGAGTTCAGCCGTGGGTCTTTCGTGACGAAATCCGTACTGTCCGTCATGGATGATTTTGTGTTTTTCTAGATATTTTAGAGCTTGCAAGTTGACGACTGTCTAAATAACTTTGCTGACAACAAAGAGAAGAGAATAATTGGATGGAAGCGACTTGGAACCTTTCTTCGGGACAGGCTGCACACGAGTCGTCTTTCAGCTGTGTGGGAAGATACCCTTGTCATTGGAGGTCTGGAAAAGACGAGTTAAGATGGGTGCAAGTTCTGGAGCGCACTTTTTTAGAACAATTGCTGGTATGCCATCCAGGCCGGAAGACTTTTTGGTGTCAAGGGATAGAAGAATTTTTTTGAACTTGCTTGACCTTAAGTGTTGTTACTGCTAATAGAGAAGGTAAAAAAATGGCAAACCTCTTTCTAAGGCAATTTACAATAATGCTTATTAAAGGTTTAAAGAGTATAGCTGCGTGAAAATATTTTTTTTTATAACTATAAAGAAGAACCCTTTATGGCGCTACTGAATCACACTCTTAGTTGGCAATTCTGGGTCACGTAAATGGCATTGTCTGGCAATGCAAAACACAGAAAACGCTGAAAGATTAATAGAGCCATTTGAATTTTTTATAGCCACAGGATGACCCCTTTGACGTATAAATATTACCCGTTTTAGTCGTTATGAGGCATCCACCTTACAGGATTTATTTGTAAGCGAATTTAAAGTGACTTTGGACATTTTTTACAAAATTTTCCACAAAGTTTATTTTAGAAAAAATTAGAAAGTTTCTGACGATGATTAGATGGATTTTTAAAAGCAAATATCTCGAGAATTTTACAAACTCTTTTTTGTCGGAGACAACACACGTAATAAGACTTTAAGTCTAAGTAATAACGTACCATAGGCGTCTGAAGAGAAGGAAAATGTAATCTACTTACACGGGATTTAAAAGATTGACTATATTTGGAGAAGGGAAAACATCTGCAGGCAATTTGTTCTATAATGTGGATACCCTAGGTATGAATGAGCGTGAGAAGTGTAACGGTCTAGGCTTTTGTAGCTGGACACTAAAGAGATGTATACGTAACGAGCCTCTTGTTGTTCTGTTAAGAACAGTCAAGGGAGGAATTATAAGAAAAGGACTAAATCCCCAACAGCGCGGCGATGAGCTAGAGAAGGGAGTTTTCTTGTGAGGACTGGGTCATTGATGAGTCGAATGGCTCTCTCTTGGATAGAATCAAGTGTGAATGGTAAGTATCGAAGGTAATGCCGCTCCCCAGATGTGCGAACAGTACTCAAGTTAGGTCTTATTTGGGAAACATAGATAATGAGTAAGTTGGAAGGGGAGAAGAATTGTAATTCAGTAAAATTGTGTAGGTATCTTCGATAAATAAATTATTATTATAAATACAAATCCAAAAACAACGAAAAAACTTTCAAAACAACTTCAAATATGTCACAAATTAAAAGACTTAAAAAATCAATAATTTTTGTGGCGTCGAAGACAAATTGTTCTGGCCAACCGTTGACAAGAATATAGGTGTTTTTAGTAGATACGATCTTTAACATGGGTATATTAGTTCTTTTTGTCGGTTTCTGTCTGTATCTTTCAAACAATCTTTTTTAGTGTCTATTAGGACCCTTTTTATGTATGTGTATACCTAGGTGTTAGTCCTTTATCGGCCTTTTCTCTTAGAAATTGATGGATATACATAGATTACTTTTTGCGTTTCGTAATAATTTTGTAAAAAAAAATTAATATTAAGGTAGTTAAATATTTTTTTTTATTAAATATAGGTGACTTCAAGTAATTTATATTAGTTTGCAGCCCTTATTGCAGTCAAAATAACTTAATCTTGTTCTTTCTACCATTAAAAGTGTTCAGTGCCCTGTTTTTTATCATTAAAATCATTTTTTGGGCGTCGTGTTTGACATAAAATGGTTTTGACTAGAATAAAATCTATGAGACGACGTCCCGCTGAGAATTTCTATTGAAAATGTTAATTTTTTATATTAACTCGAGCATTTTTTGTGACTAGAAAATAGATTAGTATCAAATCAGAAACATTTTAAATAGTTGATAAGGATCAACAAGATAAGCTGTCGCAAAGTTAAAGAAGCATAAAAAGCATATAGTATCATGATCTGAGACCATCGTGTATGTCACACTTATAACAAACAAACATAACGCTCGTGTCAAACCAGACTTGTGTCGTGAACACTCTGTGTTTATGTAATTTATTACAGCGGAACAATTCGTTTAGTTTAAAACTTTTAACCTACGGAAAACGATGTTTCACCGGAACGAATGCAAAAACAGTGTATGAGCATATGACATATTTGATACAAGCCAGACCTCATTTTTCTTATATTATTTTTGATTTCTTGTTTATAAAAGCGACAGAAAAATTTAGTAGAATTTATATTTGTCATAAAAATGACAGTTAACATTTGTAATATTCATACTATTTATAGATGATTAGATATTAAAACAAAACTAAAGGCACATACTTTAAAATGCAGTGGATGGTGCAAATGGATTGATTTTCTTCTAAAAATATGAATATAGGCTACAAATTTTCGATTACATGATTGACATTTTATCCAATTTAAATTAAAATTTCTTAATTCATCGGGGCCAACAAAAAGCTTACTCTTATAACATAGCTTACTATTGATGTTAAGCGATAAGAAATCAATTTAAACGTTTTCAAGATAAAGTGATTAACATGATCAAGACGTATTTGTTAAAAATATAGCAATTGAGTGTCAGACATATTGGTATAATTAGTAAGCACATAATAATATGGCCGATAACCAATTTATTGATCGCTAACAATTCTTAGAAACAAAAAAACACACAAGAGCATTCATCATACATAAAACATGTTGCAAATGTAATTTACATTTGCATATTCACTTACTATATGCATCACGAATTTTATTAATTTAAATCTGTTGGATAAATTTAAAATATAAATTAATTAACTTAATAATTATGTTTCATGCACATTGGTTCAGCTTCAATATACAATTTATAGCCTATAAATTTTATATTATAATCGTTAAAAGTACATTTACTCTTATTCATCATTATTCGTTTTTTTTATTTATTATTGAAATTATCACGAATTTGGTTATTAGAACTAAATTAAGTATACACTTTCTTATAGTGAAAGAATAAAGCTCTTGTAATAAATGCATAGAACGTAATCAAAACAAGATCCGAGGTCCTATTGCTATTCTAATTATTTGGTTGCCCGTTATAAAACAAAACGAGTACCCACATGCTTCTTAGTTCCACTGATGCTGTTTCTCAGTGCTTGTTATTAGCGCAGTCACTAAATTAGTATGCGGTATCATAGATCGAGATAATAAGGAATTAGTAAATGCCTGAGAGTGCAATAAAAATTTGTCAATGCCCTTTCCCTTTAAAGTGAAAGATAAACGTCCCATTTATTAATTCAAGAAACGTTATTTTCATTTGGGTGGCTGCTTCTCTTTCGATCACCAATATATTTATGTATGCAGGGAATTGAAATTAAATTAATTAAAAGGGTTTTATTTTATATACCCTGTTCCCCTAGTAGGAGAAAGCATGGTCAAGGACATGGATTCCTTAAGAAATATTTCTTTGAATTTCAAAGTTTGTTCTTTAACTTAAGAGTTTTCTTTTTGCGTGCGTATTGAATGAAGAAATAATAGGATTGGCTACAATAATCAATAAGATATTTGTTTCTAATAGTATTAAAAAAGATTTAGCAAAAAATTAAGTAAAAACAAATCTGCTAATCGCTTGGTTGATCGTCTTTTCCCCTTTTCGAAAAACCGAGTCAAAGTAACTTAAAGAAAAGTTAGATCTTTTTATAGTCCAATTATGTGACATTGTTCCCAACTGTTTTGTTCTTCTCTATCTTTTTGTATTTCACTTTCGCCGTTTGGGGCTTTTTTGAGGGGGAGACTGATTGCAAGTCTTTTACAAGCAACGAGGGTGTTTTTTATCTGGCCACTTTGTCGCGTCGACGTCAAGTTGACATCCACTTGTTGGATTTTCTATAGACCGAGAAAAGAACAACAGTTTTTGTGTTATAAAAGTAAATGACTGTCAAAAAATCTTAGGGGACCCATTTAACTTTACTTTTATACGACAGAAGAATAACAGAACCACTTGTTGAAGTGATCAGGTGATATTGTCAAACCGGTCGGGATGACACAACACTTTTATTGTCAACCACAACGTTTGCATCAGACATATTCTTAAGCAAGTCACATCAATTTATATGGAATAATATTTATTTTTAATTTAGCTTGGTATATCCGCCGCCTAAACCATAACAATAAATCAGGTGCAATTATTTTTCTTTGAAAAATATGAATAGGATGTAAACTATAATTAATTTCCTATTAATAAAGCAAAAATGACAATTTCCAATTTTTTAATAATATTATGCAGTGATGACGTGTGTGCTTAGGTGCGATAGGTGATAGCTATTATGACAGTAGTCGTCATATTTTAAAACACTTTTCAAAAGAATTTGATTTAAAGTATCATCTAAAACTGATTAAAGGGCATGGAGAATGAGGAAGATGATTTTCTAAGAACGAAATCAAAGGACGTGCCAAACTAGTAAATAAATCATTTGTCATTTTTGTCCCTAGAATAGAAATCTCGACGAAGTTATTCGACCATAATTAGTATTGTATGAAGCTGCCTGAGGCTGAAGCGGCTGGACAGAGATCGAAAAATAATCACTGATTGCATCACTTGTCTCACTATAATAATTACATTATTATTTGAGTTACGTAAGGCATATGGATGTGTGAGGAATCCTTAATCGTAATTATTATCTGTTTGTCCCGTTGCAGGAATTTTTTACACGGTGACATTATGTTTTGATTAGTTTTTGTACACTGAAAAAAATATAGGTTCAAAATTATTTTAAAGAAAATTGAAAAAGAGCTAAGATTTAAGGCTAGTTTTAATGACATGACTACAATCGGCAGCTGTTAATACAATGGAAAGTTTTGTATTGAAACTTTCAAGTTGGGAACATCGATAACAACTGACGACTATTTAAGGACTATTTAAGTCTGGTCTAGGTGCCCTTTTGCAATTGCGCTTCCTGGGTCCTTACTCTTTATCAAGCAAACTCACACCCAGGGTGTCTAGGGCACCTAGACCAGAATCCAAAAAATAATCCTTATTTTATCTTTCATTTTACGGTCTTCTTTTACTGCATACTGTAATTACTTGTTGAAGACCTACTTTCATCAGTCATCTTAACTGTTTGGATAATAATAATTATTATTATATATAGTGAAAAAGTCTAATTTATTGATATAACTGTTTTTATTTGCAATATAGCGAATCAATCGTAACTGAATTCATTAATGTCATTAATTAGGAAGTAATAATACAGCCTATATTAAAAGTTTTTAATTTGTCTTACTCAAGTCAATATCTAAGTCAGTTAAATTGCTTCTAATGAAATATTTATATAATAACAAATAGAACTATACAATTTTATGTAATAATTACAAAATATTTTTATCAGTGCACATCGCATGGGTAATTTTTAAAAATCGTGATTCCATGTATTGTGCCGTGTAAGTCGAATCAAGGATTTCACTTATTTCTTAATAAATATACGAAACAATTAAAGGACGTCTTTTATGATTGATGGCGGTTTTTTATTTTGATGAATTTGTCATTAGCATATGTATATGTAAAATACCCGTGAGTTTGTGGAAGGTCGTTTGATTGACAGAGACCGATAGACATCTCAAGGCATATTAATAAATTAAAATCAAGTTTTTTTAAATTGATTTATTTTTTCCTGTTATACCACCTACCGCAAACATATTGGTAAGTACATCATTAAGGAAAATGGTGAATTGTCATTTTGCTTTTAATGATTTCAAAAGAACCATTCATTGACTTCAAAGGATTAAAAAAATTTGTAGTTATTTTAATAATTGATGCCGAGAGTTAAGTTACTTTGCTAGACCAACCCAGCATTTTTTCTCTAGTTATCAGCTTTATTTAAAACCGACTTACGTACGTAATAGTATGTACATAGGTGTATAGTATTTATGTCACTTAGAATTTTTCTTCTAAAATGTACATTTTCAACCGACTTCATTAGAGGGGAGATAAGAGGAAGGGGGGAGGGAGAATAGAAAATCACTGAAAAATATGAACTAATACTTATTTATTACTGAGGTTAATGGTAAGCTTAATTTTATTTAAATTTAGTTAACTTGTATACCAATACTTCTCCCATTCCAACATTCACTCCATATGTTTCCCAAATAAGACCCAACCTAGAGTACTGTTCCCACATCTGGGGAGCGGCATTCAAAAGAGAGCCATTCGACTCATCAATGACCCATTCCTCACAAGAAAACTTCCTTCTCTCACTCATCGCCGCGCTGTTGAGGATGTATCCCTTTTCTACCAATACTGAGACAGATTTTGTAACAGAACAACAAGAGGCGCGTTACGTATGCATCCCTTTACTGTCCAGCTACAAAAGCCTAGAAGATCCCAATTCTCTCGGTCATTCCTACCTTGGGTCTCCAGATTATGGAACAAATTGCCTGCAGATGTTTTTCCTTCCCCTCGCAACCTCCAATTCATTAAATACCGTGTCAATAGATTTTATTTCTCTTCTCTTTAGAAGCCCACGGTACGTTAGTACTTAAGCTTGCAGTCTACGTGGGCTGTCTCAAATGAAAAAAACTTCTAAATTTTAAAATCTGATCCGTAATGATATTTCATAAGCAGTAAATAAGGAGTTGCGATAACTTTAAAATTTAGAACTTTTGTGTACAAATTATTTAGAGTTGAACACCACTAGGCTTATCATTGGGCTCAATAATAAATAACTAGAAATATTACTGATTACTGATTATCATTACCCAGTAAGCAAAATTTGGTCTCATTTAAGGAATAAATACGTAATTGTTTTGGAACTATGTGCCTAACCAAAAATACATGTGTCGAAACTGTAACCTTTATGTGTCTTTTATATGTGGGAAGTGAAGCATCGTGACACGACACATTTAAGGAGAAATTCAGGAATTGTTTCGGTACTTGTGCCTTCACTTGTCAATTTTTTGACTGTTAATCTAACCCAACCCAACCTGAACAAAATTAAGCTTATCATTAACCTCAGTAATATATACGTAAAAACATTATTTCATACTTTACAGAGCTTTTCTTTTTGCAATGTCGGTTTACTTTTTAAGATTTTTTTATTTATAATAGAAACTAGAATGAATAAAATACATTTAAAGCATACCGAGACCATACCGTCTAAAATTTTAATGCTGCAACGGTTACAGAGTCAAAAAGCTTATGTACTTAAATGAAACAGTTATTGTTCCAGAATAAAAAGAGCAACTAAAACAATAAAAGTACCCCCAGCAGCAGTTGAAGGGTAAAATAAATGGTGTATTTAAGCTAAAACAATGCGTATTGTGCAATACTTCAAACAATTCTTGTCTATAAACACGGGCATAGACGCGTTAAAACCGCAAAATGGCCAAGTGTACTTTTCTCTTTTCTTTTATACAGACGATCTTTGTTTCGCGTTTCCTATACACCATCAGATATGTGCCTCTGCACACTTGATTCATTAACTTTTTATACTCGCAGGGTGAAAATTTTGTTACTTGAGAACCTTCTTGCATGTTTACCGAAACGTATTACTTGATTAAGACATTTAGTGTCAGTTTAGTTTTTGTTTTTTTTTCTATTTGTTTTGAAATAAAATACCGATAAATAAAATCAGTTATTCGTGCCATAAATAAGCTGATAAAATACATATTTTTATGTCATACCGAAGAACTTGTTTCTGTCTTCGCACCGTTAAAATCGTAGCTAGTAACACAACTTCTCGTAAAAATTAATTCTATTCACAAGCAATTTTGTACGAAATAACTCTACTTAAGAAATTACAACTTATTCACTTTTTGTTTCTTTTAATTTTCTTTAAAATGTATACTTTTAGGAAAACCTATAGCTGTAAATAATGCGGTGCCATTCTACAATTCCAGAAAGTAATACAAATAACTCCTCCCCAAAACATATTTTAACAAATAGCTTTGGCAATGTGCCAGTTAGCCACGGGCTCGTGTCGAATGTGGCAATTTTTTAATAGCTCTGTTGCAACGACTTCAATACCTATTTTCACAAGTAAACCATACTAATGACCATCATTTTTAGAATCGATGTCAAATAATAGGTTCAAATATAAGTAACTAGTCTATTGCAGTCTAATGAAGAAAATTAACCTATAAAAATACAATTTGGCATCATTTATTTTTTTCCCGGTCGATATTAATGTTTTTTCGAGACACTGTCCCATGCTGAGCTCTTATAGATTGATATATAGCGTCAGCGGCGAGCTTTTTAATTGGATTTTTTTTTATTTTTAAATATAATGGTAATAAAAGAGGTGGCCCCCCTTCGTGAACCAGAACAGAGTCAAGACTATATTGTGCTTACCGTATAATTAAATGCGGCATCTAGAGTTTGTCATGGTTTGTTACCTACTCGTTTTTATGTGTAAAACCACTGACAAATGATTACACATTATTGCGTACCTCCACATCATTACAGCTTATGTAATTTTCCATATAGGTACGACGTCCATTGGAAGCATAATTGCAGAATTAATCTGCAAATCCCGATAATATCCAATAATACGCCAACCGCCTTTTTCTTTTATAATTTTTATCATACTATTCTATCATCTTGTATAAAGTAAATTAGGATTTTATAATTACTTTTAATAATACCCCACTATCCGCGTTAAGATCTTTAAATTAAATGAGAGGTTTCAATATCTTTAAAATAAAATATCCCATACTTGGATTTTAATTAATTTATTTTAAAATATTAGTAATAAACAGTTATGAATAGAAACTACTAACAGAAAAATGAATTTTCCACCCTCCTTGATACGTTTGCCAACAAATTTACCCATGGTTTATCCCCTTGAATGAAATCTACCATGAATTTGATTTATTTTTTGAAGCTTCTAGTCTAAATATAAATAACTGAATACCTATACCGTAGGACTGGATAATTATTATAATATAGGTATTAAAAATGTGAAAGATAATAAGGAAAAAATAGATAATAAAGAGAACAATCAACTTGATAGAAAATAAAACAAAAGACGAAGAAGGAAAAAGTAGAGGCAGAAGGAAAGGAGAGCTGAAGAAAGTCGACTCACACAATCAGAGCTGGAACAGTTCGTTAAGATTGCCCCAGCCCTTTGATAGGGTATGTGTGGTGATACTTCCTCGGTGGGGGAAAAGCTCTTCTGCCACACACAGCTAAAGTACTATGTTTGCTATCTTCAGGAGTTATTATAAGTCTTTGAATTATTTTAGATTGAGGAAAATACATTTTTTTTTAATATAAATTTTGTATCACAAAGCGAAAGCTAATAAAGCCAAAAGTAGATAAAAGAGGGTAATAAACAGGACACATAACAAAAAATAAAAAAGAAAAGATGAAGAAAGAAGCGCAAACGAAAGGAGAAGAGAAGAAAGCCGACTCACACACCCAGAGCTGGAATTTCACCAGCATTTGAGTGGGTATGTGGGGTGGTACTTCGTTGGTCGAGGAGAAGCTCCTCCACAGTACCACATACAGCTAAACTCGAACCACATACTCTTAACTCGTCTTTTCCAGATCTCCTATGGCATAGGTATCTTCCCAGACAGCTGGAGGACTGCTCGTGTGCAGCCTATTCCAAAGAAAGGTTCCAAGTCCCTTGCATCCAACTACAGGCATAACTCTCTGTAAAGTTATGGAGAAAGGGATCAACTTGCAAATTCTAAAATATCTAGAAAAATACAATATCATCCATGACAGACAGTACGGATCTCGTCACCAAAGATCCACAGCTGACCTCCTTACCTCTGCCACACATACTTACTTACTTACTTATTCCTTATGCCTATCTACCCGTACGGGGTGTGAGGTGGGGGTTGGGAGTTAAGTCGTTCTGTGATGGGTTTCTTTTCCATACATCTTTCTGTCTTGTGCCAGTCTATCGATGTATTCGTATTTTATTCCTCTTCGTTCTGCTGCTTACCTTATTTCACCTTGCTGTTCTCCTTGGTCTTCCTCTCTTCCTTGTTGTTCTCGCTTCATATACTTTTCTTACTATTCTTGTCTCGTTCATTCTCTTAATGTGCCCTATCCATCGAGGTTGGTTTTCCTCCACTATCTGGTTCATCGGTTCTAAATTATTTCTGAATGTTTCGTTCCTAAGTTTATCTAATCTGGTCTTGTCCTCCATTTTCCGTAGGTACCTCATTTCTATTGTGGTGATTTTCTGTTTATTTTATTTTTTCTTTTCGCTTCGTTTCCCCTCTCGTGTCCTACTTCATTGCGTGTGTCGTCTTCAAATTGTATTCTTTCCCCTTTTCTCTCAGTTTTTTGGTGGGTGGTTTTTTCTACTTGTTAAATTTTCTTTTCGTTTTCCATCTTCTCCATCCCATTTCCATTCTGTTTCCTGAATTATGATTTTTTGGTATCCTATTTTTGTTGATTTTCCCTTTTTTCTTTCCTCCTCTGCTATTTGCTTTATTTTCTTCTGAGTTTCTCGTTCTTCTCTGGCCATTTCGTCGTTTATATATACATATTCTTTCTCGCAGTTGTCTTAATTTACTTTTATTCTTCATATTCTCTTCCATATCCTGTGAGTTTTCCAATTCCATTTTACATATTTTTGTTCCTGTCTTTGTAGCCATCTTTACCTGGACTTTTGTGCCTGTTGCTCTTTCGATGAAAAGTTCTAATTCAAAATTTAGGTCCGTTCTATTGCCTTCTTTTGTTTCCAGAACCGATACCACTATATTATTCCTGATTCTGTCCTTTTCCAGACTTTTTCTGTCACACATAACTAAAACAATTTCTCGAATTTCATGGCGAATTTCAGATTGTTGCTCTTGATATTTCCAAGGCATTTGACCAAGTACGGCATACCGCACTCCTCAACAAACTACCTTCTTACAGTTTTCCTACCAAACTATGTACCTGGATCAGTAGCTTCCTCTCTCATCGGCGCATATGTGTCGAGGTTGACGGTCGCTTATCTAACTTCCATTCTATCAATGCTGGCGTTTCCCAAGGTTTAGTCCTGACACCAACCCTATTTCCTCTTCACATTAATGACCTGCTCTCTTCAACTATCAACCCCATCCACAGTTATGCTGACGATAGTACTCATTACTCCAACTTTCATTTTTCCAGACAAGTCTCAAATCAAGAGCTGGATAATAGACGCAGATCTAGGCACCTATATCTTTTCCAAGATCTTCAATTAATCTTAGACTGGGGTGCCAAGAACCTTGTTCAGTTCAACACCTCCAAAACCCAGTCTTGCTCTCTGTTACACAAAAAATCCCATGAATCCACATGAATGGCCAAGCCCTACAGAACAATGAAACGTTCGATCTTGTTGCAATCGCTTCGAACATGATCTCAGCTGGCACGAACACATTAATTCAATAGCCACATCAGTAGCTAAAAAGCTTGGTTTTCTCTTTCGAGCCAGAAAGTACTTCTCCCCTTCCCACTTACACACTATCTATGTTTCCCAAATAAGACCTAGTCTGGAGTATTGTTCCCAGATCTAGGGAGCGGCATCACCCTCGACTCTTAACATCCTTGATTCTATCCAAAAAAGAGTCATTCGACTCATCAATGACCCATTCCTTACAAGTCCTTCTCTCGCTCATCGCCGCGCTATTGGGGATTTGTCCTTTCCTAAAGATACTTCCACGGATTTTGCTCTGAAGAACTAGCCGCCATAATCCCCCCCTTGACAGTTCCCAACAGAACAAGAAGCGCGTTACGTATGCATCCCTGTACCGCCCTGCTACAAGAGCCTGGAACATCTAACTTCTCTCGCTCATTCATACCTAGGGTCTCCAGATCATGGGACTAATTGCCTGCAGATGTTTTCCCTTCCCATCCCAACCTCCAATCCTTTAAATCCCGTGTCAGTAGATTACATTTCCATTCTCTTGAGATGCCCACGGTACGTTAGTACTTAGAGTTGAAGTCTACGTGATCTGTCTCAGACAAAAAAAAATACTATTTGTACTGTTTTCAGGAGTTTTAGTACATGAATTATTTTAGATTGAAAGGACGGATTTTAAAAGATTTATCTTCAATAAATTATAAACCTTTATGACTTTCCAAGTATTTTCTACAATATAAAATTACCAAGACGTGTAGTTATGGCAGAACGACTTTATTTATATAAAATTAAAATAATTAGTCTTATGATAGAGTACTTTAATTACAAATTAAGTGTTATTAAAGGGAACATAAAGAGGTTGTGTTAATTTAAGCCGAAATTGTCTAACGACGTATACCGCTGAAATTAACGTCAACTAATAAAGGCGAACAAGGCTGTTCTAAAATGGATTTCGAGATGTAATAACAGCCTAAGGTAATAGAGCATTGCGAGGTAGTGTTGTCGCCGTCGATAGGTTATGTGCTATGTCGCTCTATAAGAGCGGATTCGTGCAAACTCGAGGGGCAGGACACGAGGTAATGATACATCGCCTGGCAATCATACACGAACCTATTTAGCACTTAAAATTATATGGACAAAGAAATTCCGATTGCCTACCAGCATTTGATCATATTTCGCGACGGCAAATTGCTATATACACAACATGATTTTCAATGATTTATGATCTACAAAAAACACCGACCCGCTCACCTTTAACCATAATAACTCTACAACTACAAACATAACGTTCATCGTTTTTATACATGTTTATTTACACACGGTATTTTTAGTACTTCTATATGGTTCTGCACATATTACCTTTTTATTGTTAATTAAACTGGAGACCCAGCTAGGACTAGACAGTAAAAGTACCCTTCCCTGAAATTGTTCTCTTAAGTACTTTTACTTTAAAAAAGTCATTTGCTTGAATGAAGAACAAGTTCGTTTAATCCAAAGTATGTTTAGAATAACGAGATGTAAATCATACATTTTCTGAAAGTTTTTTACATGTTCATCACAGAAGTTGATGCCAAGTACAAATTTGCTACCATTTTAAAAAGTTAACTTCAGGTTTGGAGGACGAACCATATTGTTAAAAAATGCACACTTTAATATTTTTCTTTTATATTTCCGGCAATGCAGTATTATCAAGCAAAATCTCAAAAACACGACCTTCTAAGATTTAACCTTAAACGTAAGAGATCGATGGTCCAAAAACTCTAAACATTTTAATTAGTTCCCACAATGAACAACACATCTTAATGGCAGATAATGATAATTTGATTCGCGTTCTTTTTTTCTGACACAGTATTTCTACAATGTCGATTATCGAGTTTTTTGTCGTATACTCTTCGGCGCGACAGCAGCGGCACTATTACTTGGACATAATTGTCTATTTTACAGTTGCCCAGCGAAGTATTTATTTTAATTAGGACTAGCTACACCGAAAAAAATGGATAAATTAAAATAATATTCACACTACTTTACAGTAGACCAAGGCAAAAAATTCAAAAAAATGCGAGACTCCCAGAACAAAGTAAGCACTAGAACAAAACTAACAAAAAGCAAACCACTGTAATAAAATGTCTAAAAATTGACAATGGAAAAGCATAAATGTAAGACTAAAAGAACACAAAAAGGTAACATAGGTAAAAGGTATAGACGAATGAAAAATAGAACTGTCAAGTTCTAAAGTTTTTATTTTTAAAAAAATTAAATATGGTAATCACCACAGAGCAAAAATCTTTTATGATCGAAAGTTACTTAAGAAATAGTATACCTGTTGATGGCTACTAAACAGAATTTCCACACGTAGTCATGGATTTCGACTAGTTTCGCCAAGTTTTGACTAGATATGTGACCTTGTTTAGAGACACAGGAAGTGTGAATAGAAAGGAAGGCAAATTGTTAATCAACACCCACAAACCCCTATTGGGCGTTTAAGCCAGCAAGTAAATGTATCCTACGGAACCTGCAATACAATCCTGAAATGTGACCTGCATATGCACTATGCACGCTTATCGTTTAAGCTCAGTCCAAGAATTTTTACCAAACGACAAGACGCAGCGAATGCCATTTTCAGAGTGGTTTATGGGTAATTTGCATTTATGTAAATTCTCAACAAATGAGAATGTGGAGTTGAAAATCCACATTTCTTTATAGAGAAGCCTCTGTATTCATAGAAAGTTGGCGTGTGGGCGACCATATCGAAAAGGTTAATTGGACCAATTTTTTTTTTGAAGGGACTCTCAATTCGGCGCGATACCCTAATGAAATTTTAGAAAATTGTGTAAACGCATTAGACGAGGAAGTAGATGCGACAAGGCTACTTCCAGCAGGGCGGCACACCAATTCATGTAACTCTTGATAATTTAAATTTTTTTGAAGAATTTACGAATCATTAGTCGTAATATGCCAGTTAGGTGGCCACCACGCCGTGCGACTTTTTTTTATGGCCACACGGGCTAGAATTACAAATAAATTTCAGAAGATTAACAACTCCCTCCAAGTGCTCACCAATATTTCTGATGCTCTAAAACGAAGAATGAGAACATGTTTGGAAGTAGAAGGTGGAACGTCTCTCACTTAGTTTAAATTTATAATTTTTAGGTTCTTTGTTGTATATGGTTTTTTAAATTCTGTATTATGCAATGACAATGGCATTATTTTCTTAAAAATAAAAACTTAAGAACTTGACAGTTTTATTTTTCATTCACGTATACCTTTTACCTATGTCATCTTTAGTAATAATTCAAGACATGCGCGACTGATTCCACGGCATACTTTGAGGACTTTTTTTTTTATCTTATCACGTTATGTGTAGGTACCTATCTAAAAATTAATAAGAAAAATGTTCGTGAATATAATATGTTGAAAATAACGCCTACCAATAACATTCGAACATTTTCCTAGTACTACACTACTTTCCTAGTACTAGCACTACAAAAGATCTAAAAAATAATATTTCTTACAGTGTAATTTGGTTGTGGTCCACTGCACTCCTGAGGCACGCCAGAAAAAAACAAGTTATACAATCTTGTTTAATTACCGAAATAGGCGCTAAAAAAATGATATCTCTTTAAATCTATGGAGCGATATTCGGTAAATATTCCGAGAACATCGTTATGGTTTTTATTATTTTGGTCCTTTAATTTCGACTTTGACATTTTTTGTCAATTCAGACCTATTGGTCTCATTGGCGGAACGAATGGAATTACTACCGTGAGGAATTTTATTGTGAATGTAGTTAATCGTTTTTTTAATGACTGCGTATAATAAACTTGGTAAATACCGGTGGAACTAGTATTATCTGACGCGTCGCTGGTTTTCAGCGTTTGGCCATCCACACCTCCAGAAAACAACGTATGGATTTTAATTAAATACTTATTTTGATGAGGAAAACAAAACTTTGTTTGGAATAGATCGAAGCTGTATTTTACTGGACTAAATACACAAAAGTTTTGATAAGAGATACAAAGCAAAATAACGCTGGAAGTTGGAGATATCAAAGATCTACATTGACTTTGATAATTGCCCTTCTCCCTTTGCCGCTGCATGTTACAATTATGCTGAAATTTAATCATTCGTGTAGCCGATTATTTTACGGTCGCTGATCACAGACCACGTCGCTAGGAATGTCCAGACCAGAGATAGCGCAATGGAAATTGTTGACGAATTTCTAACGAAAAAATTACGATCAAAGTAAATAGAGTTAATTGGTTGTTATTGCGTCATCGGTCATGTGTAAATAAATCGTTCTCTTGCTTTCCTAAATTCCTTTACAATAGATTTGACCAGCGACAGGAGCGTAGGTACCATGAACTAAAGATCTAGGAATATTTTAATATAACCCTTGGAAAACTTACCATCAACTTTAAAAAAATGTACAGCGCAGCTGAAATGACAAAAATATAAGTTATTAACTCCAATTTTCCGGATAGAGGAAGCCTTTTCTAGGTGTTCCTAAAATCCCCGACTCCTGGGTATCCTCCAAATATTTCAATGACTGCTTTTTTAAAATTAGATGTCAAATTAATATGTCAAAAAAATAGCTACATGTCCACTAATAAAAAGTATTTTTAGATTTAGTAATTAGCACCAAATTTCTTTCCAGATAGCAGAACCCCTAACAAATCCTTTGGGTGTTCTTTTAATCCCTGACTGCTGGCTACCTTAGAAATATTTTATTGGCAGCACTTCTTCAATGGGCTTATCCAGTAATTTTTGTTTCATAATACAATAGTTATGCTGACTTACTTAATTAATGCAGCATTTAGATTAAAATAAGTCCCTAGCGTCTGGAAAGTGGCTACCAAACCAGGCAAGCCACCGAATGAAGCCAAATATTACAGGCCCATATCACTACTCTACTACCAATTATTTTAAAATTATTCTAAAAGCTTTGCTTAAAACGACTTAAGAGAACAGTAATCTAATCCCAAATCATCAATTTGGCTTTAAATGTAAGCACTCCACGATAGAATAAGTCCATCGAATAACAGACATAATAGAAGACACTAGAAGAAAAGCTAATTTGCTCAACTATCTTCCTTGACGTAGCTCAAGCTTTTGATAAAGTTTGGCACAAAGAGCTAATTAACAAATTAAACAGAATGTTACTTACCAAAACAATATGTAGAGTTGATAACCTTCTGCATTACAGACAGAGTGTTCAAAATTTTATTAAACAGGAGAATGAATACTCTATACTGAAAGAAGTTAATGCAGGTTGGGTTTGATTGGATTGGCCTCAAGGAAGCGTATCGGGTCCAGTCCTATATTTACTCTACACTTGTGATCTTCCACAAACAGCAAATGAAGTGGCTACATTCGCAGATGACAGTGTTTTATTAGCAGTAGGCTAGGAACAGACCTCGATGCAGCAACCAGCCAACTCCAACAAGCTACTGACCAGATTTACAATTGGACCGCAGATTGGAAGATTAACCTTAGTGAACAAAAATCTCTTCATGTCAACTTTGCTAACAGAAGAATAAGCAATCATCAACCAGTCAACATAAATTGTATCATAGTGCCCTATAAACGCATTGCTAAATACCTGGGGATAACCTTAGATGCGAAACTAAGATGGAAGGAACATATCAGAATTAAATGGACTGAATTAGTTCTCAAATATAGACTGTTGTATTGGCTCTTGGGACGAAACTCTGGGCAGTCAATGCACTGTAAAATCACGATATATAACCAGATTTTAAAACCAGTCTGGGTTTATGGCATTCAACTACGAGGCTGTGCCAAGGAGAGCCACATCAAACGTATCCAAACCTTCCAAAATAAAGTACTACGGAACATAATTAATGCACCGTGGTACATACGTAATAATGACTGACATCGCGATCTTGGTATCTCGTATGTCGCTAGTCAAATTAAAAGATTTGCTATCAAGCACGAGTCTTGATTCCATCAACACATTAATGTCGAAGCCATCAGGCTTCTTGACAACCAGGACCTAGTTAGAGGGCTAAAGAAGATCAAGCCTTTTGAACTCGTATATATTTAAAAAAAAGCAGAGTTTTAGAGACCTACATACCCAAAATACCCCTTTTCGAGATTTACTCATAGGGTAGTTTTAATCCCACAGAGTGAAGATGTCTCAATAAACCAAAGCGAGATTATTTTCATTTTTAGTACTATGGTAACATAAGCATAAGGTTGATTGGCAAACATTTATGTACTATAAATATAGGTCTTCAATATGGAAAATAAAACTATGGCCATATACCTATAGGTATGTCCATGACACCTCATCTTTCTCAAAATAGCCCTTTTTCTTTGTTAATATTTGGCAAGCCTACTTGCAATCCCGGACGTATATTTGGATCCCGGAATTTCCGGGTTCAAAGAAACAAAATCTCGGGATCCCGGGATTGATCCCGAAAAATTGTAACATTGATAAAGGTAAATTATTTTTATTTATATTATTGTAATTTTAAAATAAAAACAAAACAAAGTTTATCCAGAGAACACATAAAAGTATAAGAAGTAAAGATAATTTGAATTCTGTTACATAAGTACTTAAATGATTCTCTCGGAGTTGCCACATCAGGCGTTAAATATTATTTTTATGAAAAATACTGGGGTGGTGCTTTAAGCGTTAATTTAATTAGGTTTTTTGAAACACATTTTATAATTTATTTATTCCAGGGTTTAAGTGCCCAATCCCGGGATTTTTTGGGACTAAATTTTTAACGGGATGAACACAAGCAAACCCGAGAAGTTGAGAGAGCAATACGAAATCTTTATATTCTTGTGTTTCATTTTTTCATAGCTAGTTATGAAATTAATATTTTTTCACCAGTTATGAAATATTTTACTTTTCGTAACTAGTTACGAAAAGTAAGATGTTTCAAAACTGTCATCGGTTTTGAAAAGTGTCACTTTATACGTCAAAATTAGAAAAAAATGTTTTATTTATTTTTCTGCCTTAAAAATGTCCTACGTATTAATGTGAAAATGTTCCAAATAGGCCATTTATTTATGTGAGCCGTTGTTAATAGATTTAGGTCAATTTTTAATAATTTTTAAATTGGAAATATATCTACGATCATTAAGTAAAAGGGACAATTAATATTAATCGTGGCAAAATTACAATAAGCCCCTTCCAAAAGCGGTTAATTATAAACTGATAGATTCCCATAATGTATATAATAGGTAACAAATAGTTAAGTGTCATGGCGCTTTGTGGCGACCCGGCAGGGGGGCAGGGGCTCGTGGGTTGCGAGACCACGTATTGTGTCGCACTATACCTGCTTCGATTTATATTTTAATGTGTTTTCCCCAAAACAAATGGACAACCATTGTCGGCCCTTTTTGACTTTCAAACGCCGAAACCGTATTTATTGTGTGTTTTGAATGTAAGACGTCTGCGTGGATTTATACCGAGTTAACACTCTATTATTTATCGACCCAAGAAAATTTGTTTAAGCACATACACTCTTTGATTTACGGTGTTGATTTTTTTGGTTCGGGGTCTTATTGTAAAGCACGATATATATTATGGAACTTGTTTGTTTTATTCACTATATACCAATTTGGTCTGGCCATAAATTATATTCCTGCGACGTAATATGATTGAGATCTTATTTTGTTTTAGACAAAATGAATTTATCTCCGACAAAAAGCAAATATCGTTTCACCACTTGAGGTGGAAAATAATTGAAGATTCAACTCTTGCAGTTGTATTACTTTATTATCCAGTTGAATATTTATGAAATAATAAAAACAAGTTTAACGAAATAATTAACATGGTACACTCGTATTGTTCTTGAAAGTAGAAGACAAGTTTCTTTGTTTTATTTAATTTGTAGTGTAAAGTGTAATAAAATTTCGTCTTAAAATTTATCCTAGAAAAAATAATGTTGGCTGTTAAAATTTCATGGTCGTGATCTTGAGAAAAGAGACAGACTATTCTTTATTACTGAACAAAACTCAAAAAAAATACACTTTCTTTTGATATAGGACTTTGTTTGTTCTAAATGTTACTGTACCAAGAATAATATAAAGCAGTATAACTCAAAAAACTTCCTAATTATTAACTAAGGTACAGACTAGGAGTGTCAAATCCCGGGTCCCCGGATCCCGGAGCAAAAACCCAACTCGAAAATCCCAGATACGGACCTCGGGTTTGCGGTAAAATATTTATTTTTTGAAGACCTTTAAAATGAGTCCCCACACGGCATAGGGTTGCATTTAAAATTTTTGGCCTCAACTCCCTAATGTGGCCACTCATGGGGGTTCAAACAGTTAAATTACATAAAAAAGTAGATTTACTAACCGATAAGATACACCTGTGGTGTCTATCTTTACTAATAGCAAAGATATTTGCCCATACTAAGACTTTCCGGACACACTGTAAATGCAATGTTATTGTTTCTAAATTTTTAATTTAAGTCAAATAGTACCTATTTTTATAATAATAAATAAAAAGCTAATAAAGCCAAATAAGATACACATAAATTAGTTTAAATTTTGATACTTGAAGAAAGTAGCATTTCGAAATAAGCTTTTTACCCTTGATGAGTTGGAAAAAAATCCCCCTTATACATAGGATTATCACGAAATCTTAATAAAATATACGTTAGACGGAATGAAAGGCAGACTGAACTGAAGTATGTTGGGCCGAAAGCGATTCAGCAAATCTGTCAAAAGAAATTACGTTATATGGAGTGGGTGTTGTTTGGAGGCTTATAAATTTGTTAAACAATACGCTTTTGAGGCAACAACTCATCCAGGAATTCTCGGGGCGTACAAAGGACAATATTTATAACTTCGAGTAACAAGTGAACCGAACCGTGGAATATTCATATATTAATACACAGACAAAGTTGCATTGTACAGCAAGACGTATCCAAGCGGTTGCTTTTGAACTAAAATTCGCAACAAACTTCTTTATGCTCCCTTTGCCCAAAGGTTGCGGCACTTATCCTCCCATATTACACGCATGATTAACTGTATTATTGTCTGTAGTTTTCTGAAATATTATGAAATACGCAAGTGTGTTCCCTGAAGAATCATTCTTATGTGTTTTGATGGGTTTATTGTGTTCATAATCAGTTTAAAATTTATTTTAAGATTTCAGAATTCTTATTTCAGATTCTGATGCAGATGCCTGAAAATATTTTAACTAATATTTCATTTGGCTGCAGAAAAATCGAAAAAATCGAAATCTAAATGTAGGACTTTTTATAGGTGACTGAACTTCTTCGTGTCAAAAGAAAAAATACTTGGACCTATAAAATAATGATAAAACGTTTCCTCTTAAAACTAAATAATCATTAGGACTAAATGCAGCACTTTTTTATTGTCAAATTAAATAGAATGCTTTTGTTTAAAAAATATGAATGGGAAACCATTTTCTCCCGAGCGCAGGTACCTAGGCATTTAATATTGAATTGATGATATGATATCACACTAGATGGAGAGAAATCTTGTAATTATGACTAGGCCTTTGTGCTATCGGGACCCATTGTCAACCTGACAATGGCCTTAGAATATGTCATTACCGCGTGCTTTTATTTTGCGGCTTTATTGTCTCGTATTGAAAGCATCTTGTTCCAATTATTTTTTCGAAACGACCGCCCTTGAATTAACTTGCTATTAACTTGTCCCAACGAACTTGTTCTTCGCATATCATCTTGACCACATCGATTTTGAATACCAATAACATGACAGACGTGATTGCCTGTTTTTTATAAGTAAATACCATGTTCGATTGTCAAAGCTTAGTGGGAATCTTTTTTAATAGACTTCGCCATGGATTATAAAAGGTTTTGTCCACCATCAAGGTCACATTGTGTAGCTCAATTTTACAAGAACTAAATATATTTAATTGTTGTTTATTGTTAAGATTTTGTTAGGTACAAATAATTTTACTGCGGAGTCACAGTGATTTAATATTTTTTTATAACTTTTTGTGGTTAAACGGAATTTTGTTTACGGTTGTGGTTTTTATGGTATATTATTGAAAATATGTCAATTGATACATTTAAATCAAATCACATATAAAAAATATGTCAAAACTGACACATTGATAAAATAGCATAACAATTTTTGAAATCAGGAAAACTAAGCTTTAAGCTTATGTATATATATATATATATATATATATATATATATATATATATATATATATATATATATATATATATATATATATATATATATATATATATATATATATATATATATATACCCCACAAACTTCGCACAATTTTAAATATGATTATTTAAAAAATATATTAGAAACTGTCAAGAGGTTCCAAAATCCTCTTTATCTCTGGCCCAAAATATTTTTTATTTTACTGCCATTCATTAATTGGTAACCAGTTAAAAACATTTTAAGTTAAACCGTGAATTGGAACATTACCTTGTAAAATAAGCCATGGTAACCAATTTGGTAACAAAAAAGACTATTGCTTCGTCCATCAGGCTCAAGTAATTTTATGCCATTTAGGTTTTTTAAACGAACTGTCTTTAGACTGTTTAATAGGACATTTATTTAAGTTTGGTCCCGCTGTGACAGTAATATCCTCCGCATACGGTTCCTTTTAATAAAAATACTAATGATTTATACCCACTTGTCATATGCAATCTGTCAATGTCACCTGCAAACGTTTTAAAGCAACGGTGTTTACATGGATTCAATAGAACTTGTATTTAAACATTTTAATATTTTTTAGCTGCTTGTGTAGTAGTACTGTGTATTATAGTAATGACTTAAACATTTTTTATTATATTAAGGTAATCACCAAAACATCGTTTAATAGTTCTTGTGTCAGAGTTAAGACGAATTTTTTAAATAGAATCCACCAAGGAATTTCGGCAAAAATCAGGAAACAAAAAAAATTTCAGGCAATAAAGTTAGAATAAAATGTTCATTGTGAAAGAGACCCCTGCTGGGCCCCCTCTGGTCAGGACAGATAAACTTTTGGCTTGAACACATACGTGAAAGACCACAAAAACGGTTATTCTGCGTTTACTTAATTTAATAGATCATTTCATATCATTAAAAACTTCTAAAGTAAAGGATATCCTGTGAGATTTAATAATACTGATCAACTTAAATATTAACGACGAGACGCTTTTACTATTAGGTATAGTATATTATTAGGTTCTATTTATTAATTTTTTTTTAAGGAAAAACTTTTGAAAATTGCTGTCCCCCACCCTTATCACCAAATGCATCGCTCAGAAAAATTTGAAAAATCATGCATATTAAGAATTAGGTGTAAATTGACGGAAAATTATCAAAAAGTTGAATTTTGTTTCTGGGGGTTAATTTCAGGGGGTAAATAGGGAAATTCAAGGGCATCGTGTAGGGTGTTAAAATGAAAACTTATTGAAGCACGAATTCAACATTATATGTCATCTGATGTATTTTTTAACATTTTTTTTTTTGAGAAAAACGCTTAAAAATTGTTGTCCCCCACCTTTATCACCAAGAGGATCGCTCAGAAAAATTTGAAAAAAATCATGGGCATTGAGAATTAGGTCTAGATTGAGCCAAAACTATCAGAATTGAAAAATTCTAGCGTAATCAATTGTTATAAACAATTGAATTGTTTATTGCCTGATAACTGCTAAACCATTGGTTTTAGAGAAAAGGTTTTTTGACAAAAAATATTTCTCACGATGTAAGGAACAAATTTTGACCTAACAAGATTTTCAAAATTTTTAATTTAGCTCAGTCGAAACGCGAGTGCATTACTATTATTGCTGTCTCTCACCCTTATCACAAAAAGGATCGCTTAGAAAAATCTGAAAAATTATAAACATTGAATATTAGGTGTAGATTGAACTAAAATTATCAGGATTAAAAAATTCTAGCGCGATCAAATGTTATAAACAATTTAATTATTTATTCCCTTATAACTGCTAAACCATTGGTTTTAGAGAAAAGGTTTTTTGACAAAAAATATTTCTCACGATGTAAGGAACAACTTTTGTCCTTACAAGTTTTTCAAAATTTTTAATTTGGGTCAGTCGAAACGCTAGTGCATTACTATTAATAATTTAAGTGGGAGGCTGATGGCACGGAACACTAATTGTGCAAGTATAGCTAGCACTTGGCCGATTTTTTAATCAGTTATTAGTGTACATGGCTTTCATTTTCAATTAAAAAAAATATGTTTTTAAAAAATATTCGATACAAAATTGCTATTTCATTATTTTTATTTACTTGGGACATCCTCTAAAACGTATTATTTAAGTGCTGAACGTGCACACTGTTCGGATAAACTCACCTTCTTTTATCGTTAATGCAATCTTAATAATAGTAATTATTGGCGAGAAAAAAAATACACAAAAATAATAAAATACGACTTATGGCAAGACACAGTTCGAGCTCGTCCTTGACTATTGTATAATAAACAATAATTGAATCACTATAATATATTTTTTTCAGGTAAGTTGACGTCGACATCTTTTGTCTTACAGACAACACCGACAAGAAGGTCATGGCGTGTCTTCACTTGTCATACGTTTGCCTCATTATCTTGCATATTTTTTTTCTTTAAGTCGTGATCGCCATTGTATTCAAGGCAATAATAGTACCTTTTGTGAAAATAATTATTAATAGCTTGATAATTAGCACTACAATCACACTTCTCAAGACCAACAACACCGACTATTCACTTATAATATTTAAATAAATATACATAGTAATGACAATTATTCTAAATCTTACCGAGAAACATTTTTTCCGATTTTAAAATTATGGTCCACTTAACTGGAACGAATATGACATTACACTGGATCGAATACCAGCATAAATAGTAAGATTTGAGTTTTTACCATTTTTTATATTATGTTTATGTCATTGCAAACGATCTCTGTAATAGACCAAGAACTAATGTCTAATAAAATAAAAAATTTTAAACGTAGACCTTAATATCAATAATACATAATATCCAATAAAACCATATCGCCGATGACAAGTTTCATCTTACTCAGCTACTGTTTTAATCTTCAGTGACGTGTTAAGAACACAAAATAAACCTATTGATCCGTTAATATCGATTCCTCCTCTATCCGTTTTAGATCTTGATATTAGTTCCGTCGTTATTAATCCGGACCGTTTTGATCGAGGCTTAAACGCACCCGTCTAGTAATGGAATAAAAAATTCTAACCTAATTTAAACTGGGGCGATGCGTTCCGCAGGGACGATACGTACGATACAAAAGACAAAAGAACATTCGCAACTACCCGGTTTGACGTGCCCTATTAAACACAGAGGCGTAGGTTTTTTCACACCACTTGCCAAATACCAGCGGATTCGGGTTTTTAGTGCTTTTTTACACTGATAACATTTTGCGATTTTTTTTATAAAATAAACCTGATTGGGGCTAATCGGCTAATGGAAGCCCTGTGGTAAGACTCGTCGCCCACGACTGGTATGTATGGCTCATTCCGGTGACCTTTGAGAGCCATGTGTAATAAAAATTATCAAATAATTTAGTTTTTTTTATCAGACATCACATTGACAGAGATAATGAGCTGGTATGAACGCGAAATGAGATAATACGAAAAAATGGCTAAAAAGTATGTCAACTTTACGACGGTGTAACTTTTTCAGTAGCTAAGATATCGATTTGAATGCCAGACATGATATAGAACGTACCTTTTTCTATAGATTACTACTTGGTTTAAAGGATGAGGATTCTCGGTTAATTTTTTGTGAATTTTTTTCCGAACGCTTGCGCGCGATTATTTAGCGATCGCTAAAAATCGAAGAAAAAAATATTTCCCGTATAGATATGAACAAGGATAGAAAGAAATCGGATTCCGTTGGGAATTTTATCAGAAAAAAAAAGAATCTTGCGATGACTAATCTGCTAAAGTATATAAACAGCAATACTTCCACAAGCAAAGAAGGTACAATAAAAATTTGTACAAATTCTTTTTTTATTTGTTTTTGTCTAATGCACTTTCGCTAACACGGATAGAAAGAAATCTGATTCCTCCGTGATTATCAGGAAAGAAAAGATGAATATTGTGATTATTAAAATATGTTCTGGTGTAAACTGTCCATGGAACTGACCAATAGGGTGAATTCTTGTTCAATTGATTTTTTCTGTCATCATTCTCACATAACATTGGATACAATATAGGCTTTTGCAGCTGGACAATAAAGGAATGCATATGTAGCGCGTCTATTGTTTTTCTGTTAAGAACAGTCAAGGGGAGCGTGGAGTTATCCGTGGAGCTATCGCTAGTATGTGCCAGCTGAGATCATGTTCGAAAGCGATGACAACAAGATTGAACGTTTCATTGTTCTGTATAGCTTGGCCATTCATATGGATGGGGTAAGTGTTGCCGGATTGTTGGCATGATAGGGAGCAAGACTGGCTTTTGGAGGCGTTGAACTGAACAAGGTTCTTGGCACCCCAGTCTAAGATGAATTGAAGATCTTGGGAAAGGGATGGGTGCACAGATCTGCGTCTACCATCTAGCTCTTGTTTCGAGCCTTGTCTGCAAAAATGAATGGTTGAGTGAAGAGTACCTACTATCGTCAGCGTAACTATGGATAGGACTGGGGTACGCCAGCATTGGTAGGATGGAAGTTAGATGAGTGACTGTCCACCACGACAGATTTGCGCCGATTAGAGATAAATATACCGATCCAGGTACATAGGTTGGGAAGAACATTGTAAGATTTAGAGGTGCATCCTATATTATATCTTTAACAACTCCTTTGGGTACTAAATAAACAAAATATATGAAATAAAAAAATTGTTTCTAATATACGTATTGTGGAGATCTTGTTACGCCACTGAACCAAAGAGGACTCGGTGTGTTATATGCGCGGTTTTAAAATGATTTGGGCTCCAATTTGACAGCAAATGGGATTGTCTTGAACGAGTGTGCCTCGGGATGACATTAGCCTGTCTAGGTCTCACAAAAAGGCTCGACTACAGCCGCCCTGTCACTGTGTAATGTATGCTAACATGTTTTTGCCACGGGCCGACACAATCGCTTTATGATCCTTGACGCTCTCTTTTCGCTTTACGGAATTCGTAAATTCGACAACTCACTGCATTATTGAAATTACGTTCTCAGATGAAATTTGAGCGGCTTTTAAGGCCTAGTTTAATACCATATGATATGCCCAGGCGCACTTAAATTTTGTAGGCGCTAATTCAAGAAAATTATATAAGGTATCACTCTCAAGTAGACTACCAATGTTTACAAATCTTTCAAACGAGTTTGACGTTATTGAAGAGGCCGACGTTTTTTGTCCCTGGTCATAAATCATATGAAATTTGGACAAGCGGCAGGTAAATGTGCCGGCTCAGACAGCAGCGCGTGGGCAAGCGGCATATAATAAACTGGAAGATGGATATACATTTTTTAGTACACCGTGTATATACCAATTTAAGACCATCAAAGAAACAAAATGCATTTATCAGGTTATGTTTTTCTATGAGGCAAGATGCTTTCAAACGGAAGCGATCCATTAGGAGTGCGTTTATCGGAGATTTTGCGGTGGTATCAGCCAGATAGGGGAGCTGGCATAGCATATTCATAGGACACAACGCAAAGCGGGCCGCTTCGTTCTCTCCTTTCTTTGAAACTGTAACAAAATGTCAGTTGTGCGCCCGTATCGCGTTTTCATGAATAATTCCCTACATATTTACAAGGCTGTCAAGTGGTCCTTTGTCATGCAAAACGCTGTCGCGCGAACGTCATTTTCACTTCATGCCATAACTCGAAACCACGAAAAATGTGAGCCGCAACATCGCTCGACTTTGAACACAATCGGATGCAAATTTGATGTAATGCGACTTCCTTGTGTTCAATGAATTTTCATGATATTATCCTAATGGCCATGAAAATTGAATCAACAATTTTTGATAAGGGCTCTACAACTCTACATCATTTATGCGACAATTTGAACTCTAATTTATATAAACTGGATTAGAAAAAAAGGTGGGGAAAAGTGAGCTTTATAGGAAGATTAAGACCGCCGGAGTGTCAATCTGTCTGTGTGTTTGGCATCCTTTCATCTGACGATGACCATCCAATTAAATTGACGTATACTGTAAAATATCTTTGTACCGTCATACGTTTAATAAGTAGAAAACAATAGTCCCTAGTAGTCCCAATTTATCACTAATGAAATACATGCAGGCGCGGATTTCGGGGGGGGGGGGGGGGGGGAGCGATTGCCGATTTTACATCTAACTCCCTTCGTATATCTTCATTTCGTCTCTTATCGGTTCTTCTTGCCCCCACTACTTTTCTGTGGTACTTCATTTCGGCCGTTTGTATTCTTTTTCCCTGTCTTTCTGTTAAATTCCAATTTTCGCTCCCATGTAGTAGTACTGGAAGGAATATCGTCCTATATATCGTTGTCTTGGGTTTCCCGGAGATTTCTCTATGCTCGAGAAATTTCTTGTGGATTGAATAATATATTTTGTTTGCTGCCCTTATTCTTTCAGTCAATTCCTATTACATATGTCCCTTATTATTTATTATTGTTCCCAGGTATTTAAATCTCTCTACTTGCTCTATTTTCTCTCCATCTACTTCTATGTCTATTTTCTCCTCTTGGTTGCTTATGACTATGCATTTTCTTTTTCCTAAATATAATTGCATGTTTTGCTTATCTATAGTGTCTTTCCATATTTTTATATTTTTCTCTAGAGATTTTTTTGTGCTAGCAAACACTGCAATATCCTTACTAAAGGAAACAAATATCCAAATAGGTTTTTTTTCGAAAAACATCTTTTTTGAGAGCATTTTTTTTTGAAAAAACAGCTTTTACGAAAACGGATTTACGAAATTTTTCCAAAACATTTTCTCGAAAACCTATTTCGAAAGTACCTTCTTTCAAAAATATTCTCATATACGTTGTGTGGACTCTCCGAACAACAATTGGAAAAACCGGACTTCGGTCATTTTGTCCTCTAGAGCTAACACCAGCTTCCAGTTTTCACTGGAAAGTTCGTAGGTAGGGATGCTCTGCAACAGGCCCATGAAAACTCTAAATTAAAAATATTATGTATATTATGTATTGGTACTTGTATATGTATATGTATATATATATATATATATATATATATATATATATATATATATATATATATATATATATATAGAACCAACCATAGGGCAAATGACTGGTAAACTTATACAGGGTGGTGCAACCAAGATGGGGTGGACGATTGTGAGTAAACGGTGAGGAATTTCGAAAAAATTTGTTTTGGATATTATCGATAGTCAGACACGCTATGTTTTAAAATTATAGCCATAATACAGGGTGGTCCGAAAAACTCGTGGCGAACCAAACTTGTATTTTTTTAAATGGGACACCCGGTATATTATTGTTCCAATTGATTCTCCTGTTCGTTACGATCATTTTGATATAGGGTTTATTGGGTCTAAAACTTACAGTAAGGGAATAAGAGGCGGTTAAAGTTGAAAACATGCTCACAGTTCGGCCATTTTTTAAAGAAATTTGAAACAGGTATGGAAAAACCAAATATTCCATAAAACGTTACATATCCTTGAATACATTAATCACTTGCAATTTGTTTAAAATTATTCACTGTTATACAGGGTGGTCAAGTTTTGCAAATACGTCCTGGACTCATTTTTTTTAAATGGAACACCCTGTATATTTTATTTTCATGTTAAAGATAACATTACTAGCTTTCAAAAAATACCATACGTGATGCCTTTCTGACCAACAGTTTTTTAGTAATCTAGCCGTGAAAGCAAAGTTTCTTCATTCTAATACGATTATACTGAATTTACGTTGTTTATTATTGAAATGAAACAAAAGACTGACGAACTTGTCAAAGCTACTGCCGCATAATCCATTATTTACAAGTTAAGTGTACGTGGCCCAATAATTATGAGGTAAGAAAACTGAGACCCGAAACTTTTACATGTTTATTAGAGATATTTCAAAAAACAGAAAATATTGTTTTTAGGAAATGCAAAGTAATTAATAAACAAAGATAATCAGTTATCAGTATTATTAATAGTGTAAGGAAATTAATTAAGCAAAAACAGAACATCTTTTAAAATTATTTAGGTATGTACTTACTTGTTTATATTAAATTAGGTTTACAAGTAAGTACATACCTAAATAATTTTAAAAGATGTTCTGTTTTGCTTAATTAATTTCCTTACACTATTAATAATACTGATAACTGATTATCTTTGTTTATTAATTACTTTACATTTCCTAAAAACAATATTTTCTGTTTTTTGAAATATCTCTAATAAACATGTAAAAGTTTCGGGTCTCAGTTTTCTTACCTCATAATTATTGGGCCACGTACACTTAACTTGTAAATAATGGATTATGCGGCAGTAGCTTTGACAAGTTCGTCAGTCTTTTGTTTCATTTCAATAATAAACAACGTAAATTCAGTATAATCGTATTAGAATGAAGAAACTTTGCTTTCACGGCTAGATTACTAAAAAACTGTTGGTCAGAAAGGCATCATGTATGGTATTTTTTGAAAGCTAGTAATGTTATCTTTAACATGAAAATAAAATATACAGGGTGTTCCATTTAAAAAAAATGAGTCCAGGACGTATATGCAAAACTTGACCACCCTGTATAACAGTGAATAATTTTAAACAAATTGCAAGTGATTAATGTATTCAAGGATATGTAACGTTTTATGGAATAATTGGTTTTTCCATACCTGTTTCAAATTTCTTTAAAAAATGGCCGAACTGTGAGCATTTTTTCAACTTTAACCGCCTCCCATTCCCTTACTATAAGTTTTAGACCCAATAAACCCTATATCAAAATGATCGTAACGAACAGGAGAATCAATTGGAACAATAATATACCGGGTGTCCCATTTAAAAAAATACAAGTTTGGTTCGCCACGAGTTTTTCGGACCACCCTGTATTATGGCTATAATTTTAAAACATAGCGTGTCTGACTATCGATAATATCCAAAACAAATTTTTTCGAAATTCCTCACCGTTTACTCACAATCGTCCACCCCATCTTGGTTGCACCACCCTGTATTTATGCTAATAAATGTTTTAAAAAAAGAAAGATCAACGGCAAGGGAAAGTCACTAGCGCTGTCGCCCAAATTCGCCTCTACTGAACTGACTGACTGTATTTGCACAGCTCTACTTATTACTTTGTGACTATCCTTATGTTTTGTGTGTCACATCCTGAGAGAGCTTCATGAAGTATGTGTTCCTATGTACCAAGAATACAACGCGTTCAATGAAATAAAAAGTTCCTAGTAATGTATCTAGCCGTCAGAGAAAAGCTATTAGTAAAACGCCTTTTATTACAGATGCAAGGTTGTTTTAATATTTATACTTGTTTTTTTTTACTTCACAACTATTAACGGTGTTAGTCGGAATTAAAACGGCGCGGCCTCCGTAAAAAAGCTTTTAGTTTATCTTGTGTGACTTTTGTTGAAACTAATTGCACTCTGATGGGCCAAAGACGTAACATGACAGTCATGTCATGACACAGCCGATACTGCCGCCTTATTGGAAGCCGTGAAAAACAGAGTAGAGGCCATTGGGAGTGATGATACGTCATATTTCAAATGGACGATTGCGTCATTCCACTTATTGACCGTTCGATACAATAGAATAAATTGGAAGTTAGAATTTATCACAATACAATTCAACTTTAGGCTTTCAAGAAGCTTCTAATAGACATTATATCAAAGAAGAATGAAAAAATACACAGAATATATATTCATGCTACTCCAAATCTTATTAGAAAACTTGTACATTTCTTCATTACATAAAGTTATACCGAAAAATGGAAATATTTTATTCACCTCGTCTTTTAATTAGATGCAAAATTTTTAACAATAATTATTGTGTAAAATATAGAAATATATTTTTTCTGATTCTGACATATAAAGTAACACTTTTCAAAACTAAGTAGTAAACTAAGTATCGTATCTCTATAATCACTAGGCACACTAAACACTGACGCCACAAATATAAAACTGAACAATACTCTTTTATTAATTATAATTATTAAAATATTTGGATAGGGTTGCCAGACGTCCCGATTTTATCGGGACAGTCCCGATTTCAAAGGGTATGTCCCGCGTCCCTACACACTTCAAATCGGCGATTTGTCTCGATTTTTATATATATAATCAAACCCGGGATTTTCGAGTCCGGTTTATACGTCGGGATCCTAGGGCCCTGGGATTTCGAGATCCCGGGATTGACACCCCTACTAGGTACCTACTAGATGAAATAAAAATTTCTTCGTCTGATTACGATTAATAGTTTTATTTATGTACATATTTTTGTCAAATTTACAAAAAATCTTGTATGAAACACGTTAGGAAATGTAATTTTTGTTTAACTCGTATAATTTTGAGGGACCTCGCTCGGCTCGTCCCTCAAACATTAAAGTAAAGGATTTCTTAAATGGTTACATAAATAGCTATTCTTAATGCCCGAAAAAGAATTTTAAACTTTATTCAATGATGTTATCGTCCGAAACAAATAAATTTGGCTACACTCGAGACCATTAAATACTCCTCTAGAGATTTATACTTCGTAATAGTAAATTAAGATTCTGAAATATTAAAAAAATAAATTTAATATTAATTATATTCCCAGGTACAGATGTCTGTAAGATAGAAAGGCGGGCGTCAATGTGAGCTCTATTGTAAGCGACTTAAGGGCGACTCTGATACGTGAAGGCAGATGTTACTGGCAGATGCAATATATAGATATAGAATCGATGTGTCCATCCCGAAATATTGCGACTCATGCAGCCGTCAACGGCGCTACGGGACAGCCCAATATTTTAAAAATCATTAAAAAAGAGAACAATGCTTTCTAGACTCCTGCCCCTGCGTCATATTTTCATACAAGAAATACAGTAAAAATTTTCATATAAAATTTCCCTTTGATGAAAAAAGAAACAAATCATGCCAAAAAATACTTCATAGCCGAGAGGCAGTTACAAATTCATATGCAGCCCCAAACGACAATATTATACGAAGGAAAGGGCCATTATAAAATGACAAAATAGCTTTGCTGACACTTCATGCCTCATTAAAATGAATAAAATACCGTATTCAGTCCTGTTAATAGGAATATCATGAAAGCTGTACGCCGTTTATGTCTTCGCTAAAATAAAATTACTTTTTTTACATTTCCTTTAGTTTAGATTCATACTAATTTACTCTTCGCTCTGCATAAAAGAACCCCCCTTTAAAAAAGATAATTAGGATGCGTTGTACACAAAAGACTACCTCCATGTTTAATAAAATATTTCTAATTTTTCCGGGAAAATTTTTTGTAAATTCTGTTTGCTGATGACCGCATTAACTGCCGTGGCTAATTTAATTAAAGCTGAAAACACTCACCGAGAAAAACCTACACACAATGCATCTTTTCATATATTTATTACCTGAAATATTTTTTATCCCCTTAAAATTTTAAAACCGATTACAAACACCTAAATTTTGATTAGAGAGAATTTTTAATTGAGAGTTTATTTTTTACATCTAGTAGACGTCACATTTATAAGGCAACACAGAAGTTTTTTATAGAGGGTGGCCAAACGAACACGAAACGTCGGCCTTTTTGGGTATTTACTATTTGTTATGAAGAAAACGCTCGAGGAGGAAACTTTTTCAGCACATACTCAAACCCCTACCTCAGGCCCGTAGCCAGGTTTTGACTTCAGAGGGGGCAATTAAAGTTTGGGGGGGGGGGGGGGGCAAACTTATGATGTAATATTTTTCTAGTAGACAAGACAATGATTTCAGCTATTTTCTTCTAGAGTAGGCAACTTTTCTTTCAGAGTGAGCATTGTCCACTCTGCCCCCCCTAGCTACGGCCCTGTCCTACCTGCAACCCCTTGGACAGGGTCGGCTCCATCCTTAAAATATTAAATGGAAAGGTGGTCGAGTTGCACCTCGTTTGAAAGGTCTTTCGATTCTCTTTATCACCATACCTAGTGTATACCCTTTTACTTCAGCGGTTTTCAAATTATTTAATTTTCTTTTTCATGAATTTATTGTTTATACTGTAAATTAAACCAATTTTATTTTAAATCCTTTGAAATAAATTAATAAAATTTCAACTGATTCCGTTCTAGATCAATTTTTACTTAAATACACTTAAGGATTTAAATCCCAGCTCCAACCTTATTTTTTCTTCACATTAATGATCTGTTCTCTTCAACTACCAATCCCATCGACAGTCACGCTGACGATAGTACTCCTCACTCCAACATTCATTTTTCCAGACAAGTCTCGAATCAAGAACTGGACAATAGATGCAGATCTATCCAGCTATTCTTTTTCTAAGATCTTCAATTAATCTTAGACTGGGGTGCCAAGAACCTTGTCCAGTTCAACGCCTTTAAAAGTCTTTCTCCCTGTCATGAAACAAATCCGGTAACACACATCTCATCCACATGGATGACCAAGCCCTGCAGAACAAATAAGAAACGTTCGATCTTATTGGCATCGCTTTCCAACATGATCTCAGCTGGCACAAACGCATTACTTCAATAGATACATCGGCAGCTAAAAACCTCTGTTTTCCCTATCGAGCCAGAAAATGCTTCTCCCCTTCCAACTTACTCAGTCTCTATGTTTACCAAATAAGACCTAACCTAGAGTACCGTTTCCGCATCTGGGAAGCGGCATTACCATCGACACTTAACATCCTTGATTCTATCCAAAAGCCTCATTCGACTCATCAGTGACCCTTTCTTCGCAGGAAACCTCACTTCTCTCGTTCATCGACGAGCTGTTGGGGATTTGTTCCTTTTCTACCGATATTTCCACGGATCTTGCTCTGAAGAACTAGCCAGCATAATTCCCGCATTGACCATTCCTAACAGAAAAGGCGCGTTACGTATGCATCCCTTTACTGTCCAGCTAGAAAATCCTAAAAGATCCCACTTCTCGCTCATCCCTAGGGTCTCCAGATTATGGAACAAATTGCCTGCAGATGTTCTACCTTCCCCTCCCAACCTCCAATCCTTTGAATCCAGCGTCAATAGTTTACATTTCCCTTCTCTTCAGACGCCCGCGGTACGTTCGTACTTAGACTTGAAGTCTTCGTGAGCTGTCTCAGATAAAAAAGGCGTAAAATATTCTTCAAGAAAAATTATTCTAAATTGATTTTTGTTGACCCTGAATCATCTTCAGATCGACAAGACGACACGAGTTTCTAGCGTAGCCAAAGTACATATATTCACATGTAAAAATTTGATATTGATTTTCTTTCGCATTTAGTGAGTTTACATCCATCACCAATATAATAACAACCCCACAAGTTGGTAATGAATCAGTGGAAAAGGGCAGATTTCATAAAGGTTGGGGTTGTCCACTTCTGGCACTTTTCTCCCTTTGGCGTCGTTGTACGTTCGTTTTCCGAAATTAAAATTTTACCATTTTATGAATATTTAAAATGTGTGTTAACGATACAGATTGTTACGGAGTCCGGGTCATCGGTTTATGCTATTAAGATCACTTTTTATTTTTTGTAACTCTTATTGAACAAAGCGTGTGGAACAATTTTCCTTAGCTAGGATTAAAAAATATTTTTAACTGCCAAATTTTATTTTATTTTTTAACTTGAGTTAAAAATGCCCTTAAAAGGAAATATATTCATATGAGGTGCAATCAACTTAAAAATATATAAAAGAATATTAAAAGAAAATTTTCCTTTTTACGTTTTATGTCATTCAGAACTTCACGTAATATTTATAAATGTCGTGGTAAACCTAAGATGGTTTAATTTTCTAAAAGTTATTGTCTCAATAACAAATTTCCCATGACAGTATTGTCGCTGTTTTTCAGTAATAGTTTTCTGGTAATTTATTGACAGTAACAATAGCAATCCATAAGCAACAGAATTATTTGTAAAAAAAGTTTTAATCGCGGCTTTTTAGACTGATTTGTAGCGCGTAGCGTCAACATTCCAAGAATTTGACAATTCAATATAAGAATCGGTTCTGCTATTTTTATTGATGAAGAGCTAATTTTGTGTAACTTTTGATTATGCACGCTTCCGCAGTCAGTGAAGAAAACCACATAGTAGGCTAGTTAATAGGGTAGAATAATGTTTAGACTCCCGCTTTTTGTGATGGTTTCAATTTATTATGGAAGACAGAATAATAGAGACATCATTATTACTTATGCGTGGTACCCAAAGATCATAGTTTTTATTATATCTTTATTATTAGCTCTTACTTCCTTATAATATATACGGTGATTATATTGTTTGCTTTTTGCCTTGAGCTTCCATAGTAAGCTAAATTATCATGCTTTGTACATCAATTGCCAATATTTCTATTGAATCAAAACGCTTTTAAGCTATTCTTGTAAAGATTTACTGCACGTTTCTTCGGCACTGCTTAGCAGCATATGCTACTAATTATCTATTATTTAAATTCTCAGTGGCGTACCTCTCCTGATGCTGTATTTATAACGTTATGAATATTATATTACATGGCGAATATCAGATTATTGCTCTTGATATTTCCAAAGCCTTTGACCGATTATGGCATGCCTCACTCCTCAACAAACTACATTCTTACGGTCTTCCTTCCAAACTATGTACCTGGATCGGTAGCTTTCTCTAATCGGCACATATCTATCGTGGTGGACGGTCACTCATCTAACTTCCATCCTATCAATGCTTCTTCACGTTAATGACCTGCTCTCTTCATCTACCAATCCCATCCACAGTTACGCTGACGATAGTAATACAATTGTTCCATCGGGTGATTTACAAGACACAGCTAATAAATTTCCCTCACCACCAGCCCTTTACGAGGGTATGTTAGGTGGTACCTTCTTGGACGAGAGAATTGACACACGTAGGAATTATCACTACTACTATTACTACTACTACTACTTCTCTCTACACAGAGAAGAAGAAATAAAAATTTAGCAGTTGAAAAAGTTAAATGATAAAATTATTAGTGTTGTTCCGGGAACAACATATTTATTATACATCCGTAAAATAAACTAGGGAGAAATGCTGTTAGCTCTCAAGGCAAAGCCAACCAGAGCACGCGTTCTCAAAGTTTAAAACTTGTAATTAGTTTTTCAGAAGCCGTATTCACGTACAACTTTTATTATACGATTGCGATTTTTAATTAAGCCCTACCTCGGATTTACATTCAGAAAGTGATTTTCAGCCGGAAAAATATTCAGTTCATTTGATATTTGTCCGGCAACCCTTGGCTTGTTTTCTTGTCTCGGCTGAACCTCTGGTTTTAATATTCGTCGACAATATTTGCTTAATATAAAAAAAAATCCCGCTCCGTTATTAAATCCAGAATCACTCGTCCTTCTAGCAGAGATGATCAAAGCGAAATAAAACCTTTCGGTTAGTAAAACCAATTAATACATTTTTATTCAAATTATTTATCAACATTATCTTGGCAATAGGGCATATGCCCTATTGTCAAGTTAGAAATGTGCAGTAAGTTATTTTTTTGCATCAAAGTACGGGGAGTCCAAGATCTAATGTACAACCCCGGGCTGGCAGACAGTAAGCATTCGCCCTTGTTGGGGATCGTCAGACTGACGTAGCCTTTAGGCAGCTTCCCCAATAGCCACTTCGCCTATTCACGTCTATCGTTTTGAACAACGACGGTACCGAACACACGAGAGCGCCATCTATAGGAAACCACTTCAATGCAAGAACAGATCTCACTCGAGTGAAGCTGCTACTGAAATGTAGGTAGCTAGTAGAACAACACTACGGGAGCATGACACCCGGTATTGGAATCGATTTTTGAGCATCATCCCAGGTCTCCACAGTTTTGTGGATTACACTAGGGATCGCACACACAATCCAGCGGGAGGCCGTGCAATCCCGCCTATAAAGTCAAGCACAATAGAATATATAAAAAGGTTTCAACGTCCGTCGCAGTAATAAACTAAAAGGAAAAATAATGGCTATTCGGACTGAAAGACAGTAAGTTATGTTTTTACATCAAAGTATTGGGAGTCCAAGATCTAATGGACAACCCCGGGCTGGCAGACAGTAAGCTTTCACCCTTGTTGGGAATCATCAGACTGACGTAGCCTTTAGGCAGCTTCCCCAATACCCACTTCGCCTATTCAAGTCTATCGTCTTGAACAACGACGGTACCTACCGCACACGAGAGCGCCATCTATAGGAAACCACTTCAATGCAAGAAGAGATCTCACTCGAGTGAAGCTGCTACTGAAATGTAGGTACCTAGTAGAAAAACACTACGGGAGCATCCCTAGTGTAATCCACAAAACTGTGGAGACCTGGAGTGATGCTCAAAAATCGATTTCGATACCGTGTGTCATGCTCCCTCAGTGTTTTTCTACTAGCTACCTATATATCGGTAGCAGCTTTACTCGAGTGAGATCTGTTCTTGCATTGAAGTGGTTTCCTATAGATGGCGGTCTCGTGTGTTCGGTACCGTCGTTGTTCAAAACGATAGACTTGAATAGGCGAAGTGGTTATTGGGGAAGCTGCCTAAAGGCTACGTCAGTCTGATGATCCCCGACAAGGGTGAAAGCTTTCTGTCTGCCAGCCCGGGGTTGTCCATTAGATCTTGCTCCTCGTACTTTGATGCAAAAACATAACTTTCTGTGTTTCAGTCCGAATAGCCATTATTTTTCCTTTTAGTTTATTACTGCGACGGACGTTGAAACCTTTATATATTTTTATATTATATATATATATATATATATATATATATATATATATATACTCAAAACAACATCGCTATTTATAGCAACTTACAACTGCCGAATACTCTCAAACCAGACCAGAATCGTGGAGCTGGAAAAAGAGGCAGAAAATATTAAGTGGGACATCATAGGCATCAGCGAAGTAAGGCGCAAAGAAGAAGAGCTAATAGAACTTGAATCGGGCAATATCTTCTACTACCGAGGAACACCAACTGGCAAAACAAGCGGCGTCGGATTTCTAATCAATAAAACTTGGAAAGACAGAATAATAGATGTTACAAGTATCTCTGACCGGGTAGCCAGTTTAACCCTACGGCTATCAAAGAGATACACCATACAGATTGTCCAAGCATACGCCCCAACGGCCAGCTACTCAGACGACGTAGTAGAAGAATTCTACACTGAAGTTACTCAAGCACTAAACAGTAACAAAAGCCAATTCAAGTACCTGATAGGCGACTTCAATGCAAAAATAGGAAGACAAAAGGACCAAGAGCAACAAGTAGGAAACTTTGGATTTGGTGAAAGGAACGAACGAGGAGAAAGGCTTGTACAATACGCAAATTATCAGAATATGTCCATAGCAAACACGTTCTTCAAGAAAAACCCAAATAGGAAATGGACATGGCAAGGCCCAAATGGAACTATCAAGAACGAAATAGACTTCATCCTAACCAACAAGATGAACACGATAAAAGATGTCAGCGTCCTCAACAAATTTCGGATAGGTAGCGACCACAGGCTAATCAGAGCAAGAGTTATACTGAACACGAAACTCGAAAGACTGAAACTGGTCAGAAAGCCAATGGCAACAGGAGTAGACACAAATAAACTCGTCGAAAACTCCGAGCAATACCAGGCGCTACTCAACAACAGACTACAAGACCAGGCATAAAGCACAGAGCTCATGGAAACTATCCTAAGCTGTGCCAAAGAAATAGCTGGTCCAAGAAAACATAATCAGCACAAGAAGCTATCTGATGAAACTAGGACGCTGCTAAGACAACGAAGGGAAATGAAGGCCACAACCAACGTGCAAAGAATAGAATACACTGAGCTGTGCAAGACAATAAGAAAGAAGATTGCAGAAGACATCAAAAATTACAACGAAAAACTAGTAGAAACTGCAATCGAAAACAGAAAAAGCTACAAGACCGCTAAGAAATCCCTCCTCATAGGCAAGAAACAAGTAGTGGCACTAACAAATAACAACGCCAGAGTCACAAATAGAGAAGATATAATAAACCTAGTAACCAAATTCTATAGTGAACTATACAAGGCCCCGGAGACAATACAGGAACAGGTAACGACACCACGAATAAATGACAACACCCCGGAAGTTCTCGTGGAAGAAGTAGAGAAGGCGCTTAATAGCATGAGAAATGGTAAAGCAGCAGGCAATGATGGTGTGATGGTCGAATTAATCAAATACGCAGGTAAACCAACATGGAAAATCCTAGCAAAAATCTACAGTAACTGCCTAAGATCAAGACATATACCACAAAGTTGGAATAGCGCCAATATAATTCTAATCCACAAGAAAGGCAGTAAAGAAGACATAAGAAACTATCGACCAATCAGTCTTCTACCAATTATATACAAGGTATTCACAAAGATCATAAATACCAGAATACAGAATACGCTAGATGCTGCACAACCACGGGAACAAGCTGGCTTTAGAAGTGGCTTCAGCACAATCGACCACATACATACATCAAGGGAGGTCATCAGTCGAACAAAAGAATATGAAATACCACTGGCACTAGCCTTCATAGACTTCGAGAAGGCGTTCGACTCGATATATCCCAAGGCTATAATAGAAGCCCTAAGTAGTCAGGGTGTGGACAAACCGTATATAGAAACTCTGGCAAACATATACAAAGAAGCCAAAGCCAGAGTCATGATGTACGAAGGATCTCCGGAATTTCCCACAACTAAAGGAGTACGTCAAGGAGACGCAATATCTAGAAAGCTCTTCACAGCAACACTTGAAGAAATCTTCCGTCAGTTGGACTGGCACAACAAAGGTCTATGCATAGACGCAGAACACCTCAACCACCTAAGATTCGCTGATGACATTGTACTAATCGCCAAGAACCCTGATGAACTTCAACAGCAAATTGACGAACTAAATACAGCATGCAATAAAGTAGGTCTGAAGATGAACCTAGCCAAAACAAAGATAATGTACAATGAACTGGTAGACAAACAAGACATACAAGTAAACAACACCACACTGGAAATAGTAGAAGAATACATATACCTGGGTCAACTAATACACATCTCGGGATCTCTACTACCAGAAATCAACAGAAGAATAAAGCTAGCATGGAGAGCATTCGGTAGAAACTCCATCATATTCAAATCTAGAATGCCACTCTACCTAAAGAAGCGAACGTTTGATCAATGTATACTACCAGTCATGACATACGGATGTGAAACCTGGATACTAAAAACAGACATAACAAGAAAACTCCAGGTAGCACAAAGGGCTATGGAACGATGCATGCTAGGAATAACTAGGAGGGACCGCAAGAGAATAGAGTGGATAAGACAGAAAACCCAGGTAATAGATGTCGTCCACAGAATCAAGTCCCTAAAATGGCAATGGGCAGGACACTTGGCGAGAAGAACTGACAATAGATGGACCACAAGAATTACACAATGGTACCCCAGAGGCGTGAAAAGACCAAGAAGACGCCCAAATTTGAGATGGGACCATGATATAAAGAAATTATCAGGATTAACCTGGGCCCGCATAGCCAACAACAGACAACAATGGGCCGAAATGAAAAATCAATATGTAAGGGAGGCTACACCATAATTGGAAAAGGTTGAAACAGCTGAAAATGATGATGATGATGATGATGATGATGATGATGATGATATATATATATATATATATATATATATATATATATATATATATATATATATATATATATATATATATATATATATATATATACAGTCAACTTCGGATATAACGACCTCCGCATATAACGAACCACCGGTTATTACGAACAAAAATTATGGTCCGGCCAAAACGCCATAAGAATGTATGTATTTTTTGTTCGTTTATAACGAACCCGGCTATAACGAACTATCGGCTATAGCGAACCCTATTTTGATTAGTTTTTGCTTGTGGAAGTTCGGTTATAACGAACTGTCGAAATTTCACGTACGTATCACTTCCATATTCGTAAAGTAACGGCCGAGAATAGCAACCATAGAGAAGCGACAAAGACAATACAAGATTTCACAGGGCATGTGCGACGATAATGTGGACTTCTGTCTATACCGCATCATTAGTGTGACGAAATATCTTTCTCCGTTCAATATTGTGGATACGTGTCTGCCCAAGGGCAGCAAAACTGGTTACCCTAAATATCAAAGGCACCGACACGTTTTGTCGCTTCTCTATGGTTGGTATTCTCGGATAACGGGTCGAGTAGCGACCTGTCAGGCGCCATTTAAATTTGTAGTTTAATTTCGGCACTAGGCGAGGGAATATTCATCTAGCATAGAGCAGAGCGCGCCAAAATTCAGCAAGCGAAAGTTTATAAACACTTGCAGAAAAAGTTGACATAATTACAAAACTGCAAAATGGGGTTGTAATTGTAAATGCCTAAATCTGTAGGGACTATCAGTTACTAAAGTCAAAGACTATTAATATTCGTAAATTTTAATAATAATAGTTTTGACAACAAGAGTGTTGATTGAGTCTGGTGATTGCTTACAAATTAAAATTGAAAAACATGTACTAGAAAAAAGAAAAAATTTCAAATTACTGATTTTGTATAAATTATACAAATATGTATGTTTCATAAGTACATAATTTAAAAATACTATTATGTATTGATTATAATAAACGACTCATAAAAAGTACCTATACATATGAATGTACATAGTACATATTTGTTTTATTCTCTGCACTTCGGATATAACGAACGCCCTGCTATAACGAACTGTTTAAAGATCCCCTTGGTGGTTCGTTATATCCGAAGTTGACTGTATATATATATATATATATATATATATATATATATATATATATATATATATATATATATATATATATATATATATATCTATATATATATATATATATATATATATATATATATATATATATATATATATATGTATTGTATTCTCTACATAACTAAATCAAGTATTTATGGCGGCTGCTTTATCCATTTATTTTGGTTTTTACTAACAAAAAAAAATTCAAAAACAAATTTTCTTACAAATTTCGAAACTTGTAAAACGCGACGCTATTGGCTGGTATGGCTGGTGTACTGTAAATTCGCGTGTTAATTTATTTTCTTGCTTATTTCTAGAAGATTAGGAGCTTTCATGAATAAGAAACATTACATAGTAAAAAATATATAAACATGTTAAACATTACATTTCCCGAAGTTTATTTTTAAAACAAATCTGCAATAATCTTGCGTTACGTGTTGGACAATAATTTTTCCATTACACATATATCTTTTTTACAAGTGTGTAATAAAAACCAAAATGAAATTTAACCTTAAAAGGCTCGAGTATAGAGACAAATGTGACTGAAACGGGGGACTAAATTTTCTCAGGGCTCTAAAGTTCCCCCATTATGGCCCCAAAGCGGCACATATAACTGTTAGTATTCCGCAAAAATGACAAAGTCGGAATAGAAATGAGGCGCAAAACGTCTGGATTGTGTCTAGTTGAGTTATGATAAGTAAGGGAAACATTCGCTAAAAACTTATGATCCTTTGCTGTTTTTTACCAGACATACTTCAGCTTTTCAGGCTGGGTACATACAGTATGTTGGCGGATAAGGTTTAGAATGGACCAAATAGTGTTTACTCATACGCAAAATAACGTTTTCGTATTTTTATGCTCCCTAAATAAAAAATTAAATTTTTTATAAAGTGAAAGTGTTTATTTATTTTATTTTTACAATCAAAAACTTTTTTTAGGAGTGACATTTGTCCTCTTCTAAATTCCATCAGCTCATAAAATATACTATCAGTTTTAAAAAAGACAGTTGACTTTGCCGAAACTGATAATAATATAATTAATGCGTTACTCCACCTTGAATCTTTGAACTTTTCAAATTTCTTATCCCCTATGGCAAAGATTGCTAAAGTTTTCTGGGCAGTAACAAATCAAACATCAGTAGGCATATCCATTACGAACCATTTAAGACTTAAGATTTCTTAATAATTAGAATATTTTACAGCCGCAATTTTTTCCAGTGAATGACCTTCACATTTTACATCTCAATCTTGTCTAATTGATCAATTGACAACGCTTTTAACAACTCAGCATTACTATCAATTTAGGCACACCGTATTGTAATCGATTAAGCACCAATACAAAAGAGTAATTTTGTCTAAAACAAAAAAAAAATCTAAAACCAACAAACCTTGAACACTCAAGTAGAATCGTTTACGAAATATTAGAAATGATCCAAATTCACTGATCAATTACCGATTTACCATTTGGGTCCGACCATGAAAACTTTCGATCTTAAGTGGCGTAACCGGTGTCATTTGGGAATAGGAAACCACTCAAGTCGAAAAAAAGAATTAGGGTCGTACGTGCAATTTTACAGACTCAAATCGATATTGGTTACTTAAAAAATAAGTTGATTATACCATGGCAGAATCACAAAAAGACCAAATATGAACGTTTTCTGGTTATTAAGTGAGTAGCAATGACAATAAAAATCTCATTTTGGTATTTGTGGTTCACAAAACCAGATCAGTGCGTCTCCGTGAGATCTCGGAAAGACCATCGATTTGAAAAAACATATTTAAATTGAGTAAGATGATTTAATTTTACTTGATAGGAAAAGAATGAAAAAATTCAAGTAGTTGGAGGTCATCCTTGTATCACATAACTAAGACCACCCAACCCAACCCAACCGGCGCCCTCTTGATTCGAGGGGTTGATTTCATGGGGTAAATTGGGAAATGGAAAAAAAATTTCAAGGGCATCGTGAAAGCTTATTGAAGCATGAATTCAACAATGTATATACATATTTTGTTTTATCTAAGACATCCCACGTAGACTGCAAGCCTAAGTACTAACGTACCGTGGGCGTCTGAAGAGAAGGGAAATGTAGTCTATTGACACGGGATTTGAAGGATTGGAGGTTGGGACGGGAAGGGAAAACATCTGCAGGAAATTTGTTCCGTAATCTGGAGACCCTAGGTATGAATGAGCGAGAAAAGTGGTCTGTTCTAGGCGTTTGTAGCTGGACAGTAAAGGGATGCATAAGTAACGTGCCTCTTGTTGTTCTGTTAGGAACAGTCAAGGGGAGAATAATACTGGCTAGTTCTACAGAGCAAAATCCGTGGAAGTAGCGGTAGAAAAGGGATAAATCCCCAACAGCGCGGCGATGAGCGAGAGACGGGAGTTTTCTCGTGAGGGCTGGGTCATTGATAAGTCGAATGGCTCTCTTTTGGATAGAATCAAGGATGTATTTTTTATTCGTTGATTTTTTGGGGAAAACGCTTAAAAATCGCAGTCCCCCACCCTAATCACCAGAAGGATCGCTCAGAAAAATCTGAAAAAAATCATGAACATTGAGAAGTAGGTGTAGATTGTGCGAAAATTGTGGGAAAAAAATGCCTAACTAACGTACCATGGGCGTCTGAAGAGAAGGGAGATTTAAAATAATAAATAATCTAGAATGTGCCATTTTGACCTGTGTTTGTTTTTCTTTAAAAGACAATTGCCAACCCCGGAGCAGCACCCCTAAAAAATCGAAGCTAGTTACGCCTATGGAGAGGGTCAATGTATATAGAGCATTATTGACGTAAACTCATCACAATTTGACATATTCTGCTAGGCTAATGCAAACTGGGGGGCGATAAGGGCCACAAACTGCCTTAATTCGAAATATCCGCGCGGTTATTGACATAACTCGCTACCCTTCGCTGTAAGGGTTAATATGAACTCGTTCGACTAATTATTTCGGTCGGAAGATCATAATCCCTACGTATAATAGCCAGTTTCTCACAAATCTGCCATTATGGCTGCCATTTTGGATGCTTTCACTGCATTTTTATTACCAGACTGATGGTTGTTTTACTCGACAGTGTTCGCATAAATTTACCACCATTTTTAATTTAGAAAAAGAAGATATAATATTTAAACAGCTTCTCTAATAAATTAGGTGATTTTATTTTTAAGTATAGCAAAGGTTTGGAACTGGTAACTGCTGTAGCATGTTTTTCTTTGTTGTTAAAAAAAACTCTAGCTCAAAGAATGGAGCTTTTTCAGTTCCAAAAAAATACAATAGGTCTTTAACCGACTAATCGTTATAGTTAATCAACCAACAAAAACGAAGTACGTACATACAAAGAAAACATATGTGATATGCAAAATTACACTCTATGCCTGTAAATGTTCAGGAAACGTTCTAGGACAGTGACAAGCTAGCACGGAGCTGGCTTGTCTCGTGTCCGTGTAATTTAGCTTGACGCTTGAATACTTGTTATGACAGCAAAGAGTGTTCAGCAAAAATAACACTTTGTCACTAATATCCTGTTTTTATTCCGTCTAGCCTCGGTTTACATGAAATTTATTATCGCATTCGTTTCACATTTTGTTATTATTGTATCTCTTACCACTCCTACTCTTTAATATAATTTTTATTGTACAGCTTTCTTTAAGAGTCAATAAAATGAACACCCTTAATGTTATAAAATGGTGAGATCTTAATAGAAAATATTTGGAAAATATTGAGGAATTCCTCAAAATGGTTTTTCTTCCCGAAATTTTGGAAATTGAGTCTTTCATTCTAGGTATATTACAAATTTTTTTACTCTAATTAGTATTTTAACTAACATGTTAGGTTAATTTTTTTATCTGAAGCAGCCCACATAGACTTCAAGCCCAAGTACTAACGTACCGTGGGCATCTGAAAATGTAATCTATTTACACGGGATTTACAAGTATTGGAGGTTAGGAGGGGAAGGGAAAATATCTGCAGGCAATCTGGAGAACCTAGAATGAGCTAGAGAAGTGGGATATTCTAGGTTTTTGTAGCTGGTCAGTAAAGAGACGCATTTGTATCGCGCCTCTTGTTATTCTGTAGGAACAGTGAAGGGGGGAATTTAGTTGTTTAGAGCAAAATCTGTGGAAATATCGGTAGAAAAGGGACAAATGAGGGGCCTAGTTCCAAAGTGTACAAGATAGATGGCGTTTCAGATGTAATTTTTAGCGCTGAATTGAAATAAACCATCATTTCGTACCAAAACGGTTAAACTCCAGTCTATTTTTATTTTTGGTGTAGAAAATTAGGCTTACCTAGTTCCATAACGTACAGTCTCCAATAATAATTTAGTTCCAAACCGTACAAACTCCTAACTCTACAATCTCCAATGCATATTAATACATTATTATTATTATACAGTGATTTTCAAAGTAAGAAATATTTCTTTCGCGCTAAAATCAGCTGTTTACGTGTTGTTTAAGGGAATTATTTCTTTTTTAAATAAATAATTTTTGATGAGATTTTAATTTTTATTTTTAATTGCGATTTTTTAATTTTGCTATTGGTGTTCGTAGGCCCCTTTGGCTTCGGAGGCCCTAGGCACAGTACCTACTTTGTCTAATGCATAATCCGGCCCTGTGGATGGCGAGATCTAGCATCCCTATTCATCTAACTGCCTCACAAATCCCCAACAGCGCGGTGATGAGCAAGAGAAGGGAATTTTCTTGTGAGGGCTGGCTGGGTCATTAATAAGTCGAATGACTCTCTTTTGGATAGAATCAAAGATGTTAAGTTTCGAAAGTGATGCCACTCCCCAGATGTTGGAACAGTACTCTAGGTTAGATCTCATTTAGGAAACATAGAGAGTGTGTAAGTTGGAAGGGGACAAGTATTTTGTGACTCGAAAAGGGAACCAGGCTTTGCTGCTAATGTGACTATTAAAGTAATGTGTTTGTGCCAGCTGAGATCATGTTGGAAAGCGATGCCAACAAGATCGAACGTTTCTTTGTTCTGTAGGGCTTGGCCATTCATGTGGATGGGGTAAGTGTTGCCGGATTTTTTGCGTGACAGGGAGTAAGATTGGGTTTTGGAGGCGTTGAATTGAACTAAGATTAATTGAAGATCTTGGGAAAGGGATAGGTGCATAGATCCACGTCTATTATCTAGCTCGTGATTCGAGACTTGTCTGGAAAAATAAATATTGGAGCGAAGAGTACTAAAGTCCGCGTAACTGTGGATGGGATTGGTAGTTAAAAAGCCCAGGTCATTAATGAATAGAAGAAATAGGGTTGGAGCTAACGAATCTTGGGTACGCCAGAATGGAAGCTAGATGAGTGACCATCCACCACGACAGATATGCGCCGATTAGAGAGAAAGCTACCGATCTAGGTAAGAAGGAAGTTTGTTCAAGAGTGCGGCATGCCATACTTGGTCAAAGGCCTTGGAAATATCAAGAGCAACATCTGGGATTCGCCATAAAAGGAATTATTATTAAAAATACTTAGCTGATTTTATACAAATAATACGTATTTAACAATTTTCGTTGTAGGTGTTCTAAATTGGGGCACTTAGTTTGCCTCGAAGCCGTGTGTACATCCTGCAAATGAAAATTAAAATAAACACGGGATATTGCCAGTAATCCTGATGCGAAATCAAAAACAGCCTATAGGTAGCACACACTGACATTCTACATTGAATACAGATGACTTCCCTGTCAATCAATCCTGCTGGTGTTACCGCAAAGCATAATAAAACAATATACGTTGCCGGGATGTTTTTGATTCCTATTGACAGAGACATGGCAATATATGGCTGACTACATGAAAATACACATGTTTCATCAAATATTAACTTTGGAACGGAAGTTCAGTTTTAAAAATGCATACATACGTAGTCGCAAAAATAATTTATACACAATTAAGCATTTTTTAGCAGGAATTCTTTTAAAATTATTATTGAGATAAAGATATTTTTAAGTAGAATTTACTTAATCTTTTTAGTAAGCGCAGAAATCTATTCTAAAATTTTCTTAATGTACTGACGGACCCCCGCGGTAATACCATTTCAGAAAACTCACGCAAAAAGAAAGCAAGTTTTTTTTTTAATTTTATATAAGTTGGTGCCAATTATAAATAATTAAAATAAGTGACAAATTTTTTGGGTTGTTAAATTTTTTGACTAGGTAATTTTTTACAATGTCTTCTTATTAGTAATAATTAGCCAGTGCAGTCGCCTTTGCGAAACACACAAATGGCAGATATTAATTTTCTATAGTTCTTGTAGGCTAACAGAACTGATGATTGCAATGGCGTTGGATGAAGTCAATTACTTCAAGTAATTAATCACAAGTCTCGGTACTTTCATAGAGTCTAGTCCGCAGATATACTTTTATTTCCGGCATATTATTTAAATACACTGTAATAATCATTAATAGAACAATTACTTTATTCCAGTTCAGGTGTTTTTAATTTTGCAGCGCACTGATTACGCAGTTTTTAACAGTCTTCAAAAAATTGGATGACTATCTTTATAGGCATAGCTCCACCCATAGTGGTAAATCATTTTTTAATAATAAAGAGCATAAATGTAATACCTGTACTGGTTGACATATTACACATTATACAGGATTTAAATAGAATACACATCAAAGCCAGTATTATATTTTTATTCTGAATTTGTTAAATTGTTCAATAAAAACCTTCTATACATTTTGATTATTTTAGTATACGGGGTAAGCCAAAAAAAATACCAAAGCATATTTTGCTAGGCTAAATGTGAACATTGTATGATGGTAGCTATTTATGTAATATTAAATAGCACATTCCAGTTGTACCTACTATATTGTTGTATATTTTTATTCATATACTTAGCATGTTTCAGTTAAACACAATAAAAACTTTTTTAATATTTATTTTGGTATATATTTTGTGTGTGCATAAATGACCGCGGTAGTCGATGTATTTAAAAAAAGTCAAAACTAAAATTCTTTTAGAAGTCATTATAGCAGCTCACAAAATAAAATCTCGCCCCCGATGGCTACGCTACTGGTGGGATCTTTATTTTTGAATAATGTAATAAAAACCATACTAATCTAGACCGAAAATCAAAAAGCATTTTTAAAAGTGGAACTACTTGGCAAATATAAATTTTTCTAAAATTATAAATACACTTATCTTGAAAGACACAAAAATAGGATTAACAAACGTACCTATAATACATAACATAAAGGATTTAGTGCCAAGTTGAGGAATTTAAAAACCTAATATTTTGACTTATTTCTTGCTAGATTTTAACAAAGCCACACTGTGCCACGGTACGTTAGTACTTGAAGTCTACGTAGTACGTATGTAGTCTCAGATAAAAAAAAATAGCAAGGAAAATTTACCACATCTGAACATAGATGTTATGCATGTATGTATATAGTCAAGAGACAATGATTATTAAAAGATAATTTAAAAACTATAGTGTTATTTATTTTATGGATAACTGATACGCATAGACAGTGGTAGCAAACAGATAATTAAAAACCTTTTTAAAATGCACATCCATTTATAAGTAAATTACACATTAGTATGACTTAAGTTGACTAATTTTCATATCTGATTCGCTTGGTGGTCACCTTAACGACAATACCTCTATCTCCGAGAACATCTCTGAATTTAATTAAAGCAATATCAAGCACTGTGCTAGCAAGCCTGTTTTTTTTCTATTTTTTATGCACGACGTATCGGGCATCTTTCTTGCTCTTGTCTAAAGTCAATTATGCTGGTGTTAAAAGGAGATTTAAATTAAGTTTAAATAACGGATATGGCCTTTAATTATTGCAAGTAGAGAGCAGGACAGTCGTAGACCATAACTAATATATTCCCTATAAAATCTCTAATATTTATGCTTCAAGTCACCATGAGAATAATTTCTGAATTACATTTACAAAATTAGAAAAATTGCTTTGTTATTCCACCGCCTCGCCTCGTTCCAGCGACATCCCAATTAAAAATAATTTATTAATTATTTTAAAATTAAGTCACAAAACAATTAAAATAAGCACATTTATTTATCGTACTGTGCCAATTTAATTGTATTTGTTGTTTCGTATAATTAAATATCACCCAAAAAATTTAATCAACTTTACATTAAATTTATAAGTGGACAACAAACATACCACACAAATTAGCTTATTTTGTAGTATTTAAATTAAATTTTAATGGAAACGGATCAGGCTACTTTTCAATAAAATTTAAATTATAAAGCACAAACATATTGTAATTAATTCCATTTATCTCATACCTATATTATTAATTAAAAATATTTATCAATATAAAGAATAAAGTGTCATCTTGACATTTATTTTAACAGAAGTAAGACTAAGGGATACATCTTCTCGATAAGGCTGGAAATCTAGTTGAAATAAGAAACCTGGTAGCTAAAAAAAAGGTTAAAAAAACAATGGTAGCAAAACAGGACGCCCATCAACAAAAATGGACTAAACAAATTAGATCTTGTTATGTGAGCGCCAATCCTGGCTTACCTTCAGTCAAATTTAGCCTAGCTATGGCACTGATTTTTCGCCCTATGTGTTAAAAAAAGAATCTCATACTTTTGGTTAATTTTGGTTTTGGTTAGTTCTCGGTTATTATCTTAGCAAAATTGGACACGAAACAAATAATATTTAAATTAATTATAACATATTAAGCACCTGTATTAACAGGCTAGTTTTCTAAAGTGGACGCGTGTAGTGTTAAATTATCAATTAACTGATAAGCAAACAAAAGAGCATTTAAAGCAAGATAGCACTACAATGCTACATACGAAAAAACGTTTATATTAAATGCAAACTTAATTTAAATAAATTAAATACCTACGAAAAAAAAAATGAAATGAAGATCGCGCTAATAATGCAGTGATCGAGGCAGAAATAATTTTTCTTATAAATAATATATGAAATGGATTATGTGCGTGCCTAAATCACAGATTTTAAATTAAGATAGAAGTAATAATTAATATCGCTTATAATAGGGTAACGACAGTATCTAGATTGCCGTTTCAGTTATTAATACTCAAAAGTCACTAAATTAATTTTAGAATGAGGAAAGATCGTAAATATTGCAATTTTGCCAGGCGCATTTTTTATCAAATTGTAATATCCCAGGTATTTCAGCACTGATGTACCATGCCATAATTATTCTTAAAAACATAGAATAAAATATATCTTGGTCACCTAGCAGCCAGGGATGTTAATAGCACTTAGAAAAAGGGTTGCTGCTACATCGGAAAAAATTTGGAAGATAACAAATTCGAGAAATATTTTTTATCACTGCGTATTTCTATTGTTGAAAATTATGCAGCTAATCACAAGAAGACGTTGGTATCAAGAAAACTATATACAGTCCTTTTTTTTTGACTCGGACCACGGGATTTGCATTGTAATTGTTTTACCCCATGTTAACTTTCGTTTTACTAAAAATTTTGAGCCAAATCTCTTCAGGTACATATTTTAGGGTTCGCGTTGAACGTTTTTTTCAAGCAATTCCATAACAATTTCAGGAAAATCTATTATTTTTGATGTTAAATTAGAGTTTCAAATTAATTTAAACAATGCATGGAACTATCAAAATTAAATACCTGACATACAGAGGTTAAAAAAATTGCGTTTTACCAAAACAAGAAGTCATTTACATCTTTGGTTGCCTTGCTGGTAAAAACAAGTCACTGTGGCGTCTTCTAAGGATAACCTTTGTTCTAAATTTCGTCTTTTAGTTCCGAGTAGAACAACAGTTAACATGGGGTGAAAAATTTACCACGCAAATCCCATGTTCCAAGTTTCAAAATGTAGTAGGCACTGTAATATATATATATATATATATATATATATATATATATATATATATATATATATATATATATATATATATATATATATATATATATATATATATATTATTTTTAATAAACTATATATATAAACATATATATTCTTATAATCAAAAATCCAGCCCTGTTTAGTGTTTCGATATTTCCTGTGCATATGGCGTTTTTAATATTCTACCTGGCCCTTAAAGATCACCTTGGAAAAATGGCTGTGTATACATAAAGTTATTAAATAAGGCACTTTGTTTTAAATTGACGGGCGACCAAAAAACTGAGTGGAAATTAAGAGACGTGACACATGCTATCCACGCAAGCACGAAAGCGTTTAATGCCCTAGAGGTTTGTCACAAATTGCTGTAGAAAGGAAACATATTTGTTATTAATTTATTTTTTCATCACTTTCGCCGAACTTCTATTATTACAAATGGACAAAATATTTCTTCGTCATTAAAATTTCGTAAGAAACGAGCACCCTGTAGAATTAAAGGACTCATCGCCGATCTTTCCAAAAATAAAACCTTGAAAAGCCAATTAAAAAGAACCGAACGCCGAACGGTAAAACCACCAACTGGGTATTTAAGCCTAGTCGCAGCCGTCGAAAATGAGATGGTGGTTATTAAAGGTAATAGCAACCCTTATCAGAGATAAATGACTTTTTTGCCACAAACCTATGTAAAAGGTCACTTAGACAAAGGTTAATACAAAGTGTTTTTTGTTATCTTGCTCATCGGGTTTTCACACCCAGCATTTGATGGATGAGTGGAACCGTATCTGATGAACGCCGGTCACGACATTAGGTTCCATGGAACTGCAGATGTAGGATATACATACAATCATATGGTAGACACCATATTCCAATATGGATTCACTGATAATGACTCGTGGTAAGATTACCGCGACCTCGAAAAAATTACAAGGATGATATTCAGTTACTTTAAAATGCAGGGATGTGTTAAAATGTTATCTTTATTTGGGAAAAATACAGATAATGGGCTTGTTAAGTCATTTCGCGTTTTCAATAGATACTTTATTAATAACACTGCACAATCTGTCAATCGAAATACGCTCACAACAAATTACGACGGCTGGACATAGGGGTGTTAATCCAAACTGGTTTTCTTAATCCCGGGATTTTCGAGCTTTTGTTGTCTAATCCCGAAAAAAATTGAAAGGGATTCAAATTTTAAAATTTTTATTTATTAAGTTTAAACATACAAATGAACTAAAGAGCATCTAAACGACTCTAAATACAAAAAAATATATACAGGGTAACAATTTTAAAACGATCAATGAGCTATAAGATTAGAACCAAGAAAGAAATTTCAAAACGCTTAAAACCGTAAGTAAAATTATATTATTTTCATTGTGGTAGAATTATCCCCTTAGCCGTCACTTCCACCCCCTTAAAAATCTTAAATGGGAAGATTGGTTAAGTGACACCTTGCTTGAAAGGCCTCTCAATTGTGTACATTGTGACGCTTCGGTTTTTCAAATTGAATATCCCATTGATGAGTTATGCTCAGGTCATGATTATTGGTAATGATTACTTACAAAAAGTCACTTTTTTCCAAAACTTCCACCTTATCCATACCTTCAGTGTCTTCTATATCGCTTAAATCCCGAAAATATTAATTGATCCCGGGATTGTCGAGTCCGGTTTAACTCCGGTATCCCGGGATTTCGAGATCTCGGGATTGACTCCCCTAATTGGACAGATAAGAACAAAAATATTACTTTTTAAAATTCGACCAAATTCAAAAAGTGGGTAATGGGGCGAACCAAATTAAGGAATCGGCAACACCGCCAAGCGCACGGAATATTTATATGTTGTCTAACTTTTCTAGCATGTTGTCATTAAGCGATATTTTAACTGTACTCTTTTTGTCTAAAATTGGCTAATTTCTTGCAAAATATTTCATATTTTTATTATCCTATGGAACTAAAGTGTGTAATAGTAATATACGTCCATTCTAAGTGAAGAACAACCGTTACGATATAAAAAAGGAAACGTTTAAGAAATGACACGTATAATTTGAAAGAAGGAAGTTGTGAAACGAGTTTGTCAATTAAGTAAAAAGTAAAAATGCGGTACATATCTGTAAGATCGGCGCTAGATATGCAGAGTCTTTTTAATTAACGGGATGTAACAGTGATTAATAGAAAATTGTGTTCAAGAAGCATGCGGATCGTTGTCCGGAACAGGTAACTTTTCCCATTACGACATGTCACTGTATTGTATGTAGATTTGGCCACTAACTGTGACAATCTTAATCTTGGAATATATTTCTCACCAAAGTTCATAGCAGTAGTACTGCTCTCATCGCATTTCATTAGCATTCAAATTTTTAGTAACGAAATTTCAACTGTCGCTTTGTTTTTTTCTTTATTGTGGCCCAGAGAAAGGTACATAAGATTAATGTGTTGAATAATGTAAATTAGATCTAGATTTGTGCCCAATTTAGTAAATTGTATTCAAATTTAAACCCTTTGATAGAGCCCAATTTTAGGTGTTCTAGAAATGTAGATTTTTAACGTAAAAATGGCGAAAATTCATAATGTTTTTAGAGTTTTGTCGGAGAGTGTAGCATATATTAAAACATTTGTTAAGAGAAGCGGAGAGAATCGTTTATTTTAAATGGACGCAGACGTAACTAATAAAACACAAAAAATAATGTAATTTTCATATTTTATGGGATGGGCGGAATATAATAACTTAAAAAGGTCGTCCTTTGTAAAAACCTGTCCCCGTACACCAGATGAAAATAGATTAAAGGCATGGACACATTAATAATGTGCCCAATATTTGGCCGTGTGGTATCGGCCGCTTTATCTATGTATTTTTGAAACAATACAGAACATTATAAAAGATAATTGCGGGTTGTCAAGGTGTCGATTTGTAGTCTCGGAGATGCTATCAAAAATAAATATTACGCGTTAAAACAACACAATTGTTTCTGGTCGACAGCCTAATCCTTGCGCACTCTTTCGTTAAGGTTTGGTTTCCAACCAAAAATGACCGATCGTGATAAATTTGATTGAGAGTGCCCAGTTCCGATTGCATGACGCCTGCCTTTGTTCGGTAAACGGAAAAACTATGCAGATGCCTTTGTTTTAAGACATTCTACACATGCACACTTCAGGAAACTGAGTCCCATTTTCTGTCAAACACACGACCAATATACGGCTAACTTGGCGAGACGCTTCACTGCCTTCCTAATTATATTTCGAACATAATCACCACTTTTAGCTCTTTTTAATAAGCGGTAAAACAATAACGAAACCTGTGATGGTGGTTGCAATGCCATAAAAAAGACATTTAGCCTTATACGGATATTTGACAGGCGCTGAGTCCACCATATTAATCGAAAATGCCTCTTTCTTAATACGATTTTTTTTCTAAATAAAATTGAAAAGCACGTCTATACAGGGTGTCCGGAAATTCCGTTCGTATACTTCGAGGGCAAAAAAATTCCTCTACCAACTTCCAAAATTGTGTTTAAACTAAAACATCGAAGTAGTCTTATGACGAACATAAGTTTGAAGTTAAAAAACATCAATGTAGGTTATAGGTATGGTTAACATTAAAATAATAATTAACAATAACAATAATTGTCAAAATGCTTTTTTTAATTAAAATTTTTATAATTAAACGTAAAACAAATTATGATTTGTTGGTTGAACAATAATAAACGGAAAAACGTAGAAAAGTTACAACAAATGTTGAAAATGATTGCATTCATCTCAATGCAACCAGCTAAATGATTTCTCATTGATGTTCTCATTCTTGCGAAATTCCTTCCTTATTACGAATTGCTTGGCAAAAATGTATTACAGATTCCAATTGTTGGACATTTTTGACAGGTACTGAATAAATTAGGGACTTGAGATAACCCCAAAGAAAGTAGTCCAATAGATTGAGATCCGGTGAACGGGGAGGCCAGGCTATCGGTCTGAATATGTGTGATTTAAATGATCTCGAACCAATCTACTGAAATGAGGTGGAGCCCCATCGTGCATAAAAAATGTTTGTAGTCTTTGTTGGTAGGTAAGGCACATCTTCAAGTAAAACTGTCAAAGTGTTCTGTAAGAAATCTAAATATGCAGGTCCATCTAAACGTTGAGGTATAATGTACGGTCCTATTAATCGATCGCCCAGGATACCTGCCGAAACATTAACTGAAAATTTTTTTTTGAATCGACTTTCAAAAATTGCATATGAAAAATATGAAAATTTACCATACCTTCATGTGTAAACCCTGCTTCGTCGGTAAACAAGACTTTATCAAGAAAAAAACGGCATTTCCTCTGCATCAAACAAAACTGAGCCCTAGGAAGTAGGTATTGAGTCTAAAGCACCTGAACTCTTTGTAGATGGTATTGGTAAAGAAGTTGCTCATGTACCCAGAAAAAACTGCTATGCTATTTTCAATAATAGCATGTGTTGTATTTGACCACTGTCACATTAGTTATATTAAAGTTAATATTGTCTCAACAAGACATTATTTAAATAATCGAAAAAAAAATTTCTTTAAATATAGACTTATTATTGGAGTTGAAAAGTATTCCTACTTCATTCAAAACTGTATTACCATTTTTTCAATGACCAAAATACCTTCTATTATTCCTTAGAGTGTAGAATTGTTAGAGCCAAAAAATCAAACTATTTGATGGTAATGCTTAAATATAATTGGGCGAAAAATAGCTATTTGTAGGCGGTGTGATTCAAATTACAATATATTTTATTAAACGAGCAAGAACTACAGTCTAAATAGAAAATCTAAAAATTAAGTCAATTATCATTATATCATGTTAACTAAAATAAACACTTCATTAAAGGTATTAGAGAAATAATAAAAAATATTAATTCAATGGGTTCTATTGTTGGCTGAAATATTACGTTTAATGCTCGCGGACACTGGAGAGGTTAAAACTGTGATGTTGGTATTTGTTTGTTTATTGCGTTAAAGGTACGCCAAAAATAATAGATCTTTTGCAATTCTGGGGCTGGAGAAATTCATTTCAGTGAAGTATTTCGACTAAGTAAAATGTACCTATGTATCCCAGCCACCCAAGCAAACCCAAACAAAAAATAAATGGTTCTTGTGTTTTATCAACACCAATAGACCACCTAAAAAGATCTTAATTCTTTTTAACAGCACTTCTAAAATGAGCAGATTCATAGATTACTTAGAAAAACAAATTAATACCACCTAAAATCACCAGAGATATATAACTTACCTAAGGGTCTCCAAATCCGAGCGTCACAAATTAAAAAAAATTAAATATAAATTCGCATTGGTCGCGGTCTCTTTGTGTGTCGGCATATCATAAGGGGCTCCTTAGGAAATTCGACTTTAACACAAAGTGGCGCGCACCCCTGTTGCGACAGAACCTGTGACAAACGACATTTTGATCTTGTACCTGTCAGTGGGCACACGAAGGTTCGAATTCTTGAATCTTTTTAATTTGTAGTCAGATCCAGATCATAGACGCATCACTGGAGTATTATGATCAATTTTTTATATGATGTCAATAAAAATAAGTTTTTCGACAAATCAAACTATTTTCATAGGTTTTTTTTAGTGTTCCGGAACACTTATGGAACCACTTCAGTGTCCGTCTGTCACAGGAGATTTTCTCTGAAACTATGCCACGTAAAAATTTGAAATTTAGCACAGCGATCGATTGCGGTGGCTCAATTATAGACGTGAGGTATAAAGAGTTGAATTTTGATTCTGGGGGTTAATTTCAGGGAGTAAATAGGGAAATGAGGGTATCAAATGAAAGCTTATTGAAGCACGAATTCAACAATATATCTGATTTTTTTTTATTAATTTTTTTAACATTTTTCGGGAAAAACGCTTAAAAATTGCTGTCCCGCACCCTTATCCCCAAAAGGATCGCTCACAAAAATCTGAAAGAAATCATGAACATTGAGAATTAGGTGTAGATTAAGCGAACATTATCAAAAAGTTTAATTTTGATTCTGGGGGACAATTTGAGGGGGTAAATTAGGAAATGGAAAAAAACTTAATGGCATCGTGTAGGGCGTCAAATGAAAGGTTATTAAAGCACGAATTCAACAATATATGTATATGGTGTATTTTTTTATGCATTTTTAAACATTTTTTGGGAAAAACGCTTAAAAATTGCTGTCCCCCACCCTTATCACCAAAAGGACCACTCAGAAAAATCTGAAAAAAATCTTGAACATTGAGAATTAGGTCTAGATTAAGCCGAAATTATCAGGATTAAAAAATTCTAGCGCAATCAGTTGTTATAAGCCATTTAATTGTTTATTTTCTTATAACTGCTAAACCATTGCTTTTAGGGAAAAAGCTTTTAGACAAAAAATATTTCTCACGATGTAAGGAAGAACTTTTGCCATTACACATTTTTATAAAATCTTTATTTTGCTCGGTCGAAACGCGAGTGCATTACTATTATTGCTGTCCCTCACCCTTATCACCATAAGGATCTCTGTCATACGTAATCGCGAGAAAGATGTTCTACAGAAGAGGCATTAACGCACGTTCCTGCAGATTCCCGTCACCAATAGTTGACACTTGTTTAAAGTAGAATTTTCCAGTATTATTCCGTCCTTCAAACATTAAAATCTAATAAAATATTTAAAACTAACCCGCTGTTAAGATTTTTCCACGATTTGTCTTGTACAACACCTGATTATGCAGATAGACTTTTAATGCTTTTATTAATAACCATATAATTTAACACTTATTTAGTTTATGAATACATGGACAGCCTATAAATCTAACGTTATTAATAATTTGTCATTAAGTTGTTCCATAATCGATAATTAATATTTACGAAATCATTCTGTCTCCCTGACTGGAGTAAATTACAATTCTGAAGCGGATTTGATTATAAAATTAAAGAGAAAAAAACTCGTCAAAAATGCCTGTAATTAAAGAAATGTCACAAGACAACATAAATAATGATTGTAGCTCTCAAAAGAATGCCACGGGACAGGCGGTGGTACCATAAAATAGAGATTGCCTATAATTATAGGTTATATACGTTGTCCACTTTTTAAAATTAGCTTTAAGATTTAGGTAAACTATATGACCTTAGAACTGAAAGGAAAGGAAAAATAACTCGTTAAAAATATATAGCTATTGTGCAATAAACGAATTTGTAGGATAATTTTTGTAATTAAAACAACCACAACAATATGAAAAATTCAGCGTTCTTAAGCATCTTTTTGTTAAGACTGGCAGATGGGTCTGGACCGGAATAATATTTTTCCCGGAGATAATTTGGGCTGTTCTATAGAAGTTTAACAACGCAAACAAAGAGATGTGCATAATAGTAATCACAGGGTAAAATTATATACAATTTTAGAAAAAAAGGTGTTCCCTTTAAAGAAATAACCTGCTTTAATTAGGTTTAACAGATCATTTATGTAAGGCCGTATCGGAGTACTAATTCCTTTGGAAAACCACCTTGCGTCCCTTTAATCTTACTAAATAGTATATGAATTTACGATACGCTTGGTCGCTCAAGCATGGTGTCTATTTTACATGTGTCATATTATAACAATATGCACTTGTAACACAATTATTGTTTTATAGGCATTTTTAATACACAGCTTATAATTTGCACTAATTACTAGCTTTAAATCATTAGTCTGTGTCCGCAGAAAAATAAAATATGTAAAAAACAAGTTTCATCATGGCAAATATTGTCGATTAAATCACATTAAAAATAATCGCCTTGTCTTATTACACCGAACCAGTATAGTAAATTAAATACGGGAAGTCTTCATTATTGCCTAAGTAAACCTGTACCTCGGAGTAATAGAGTCTCACTTTTTAACAAAGGCTTTAAAATTTCACGGCTTTTTTAAATAGAGAGCTTTATTCACACAAGCAGTGGTGTCGATGTTTTTTAGTCAAAAATATACATTTAAACAAAAATCTACACAGAAAAAATGCTATGCTATTTTTAATAATAGTATTATTTTTGACCACTGTCACCTTCGTTATATTAAAGACAATATTGTCTCAAGAAATCATTATTGAAATAATCAAAAAAAAAATATTTCTTATTATTGGAGTTTAAAAGTATTCCTACTTCTTTGACAACTATATTACCACTTTTTTAATGATCAAAATATTATTCGAAACCAATAAACTTGTATTATTATTTAGAGTGTAGAATTGTTAAAGCCAAAAAATGAAACTATTTGATGAGAATACCTAAATATAACTGGGCGAAAAATAGCTATGTGTAGGCGGTGTGATTTTAATTACAATATATTTTATGAAACGAACAAGAACTACAGTTTAAATAGAAAATATAAAAAGGAAGTCAATAATCCTTATATCATGTTAATTAAAATAAACACTCCAATAAAACAATAATGTATTAGAGAAATAATAAAAATATTAATTCAATGGGTTCTATTGTTGGCTGAAATATTACTTTTATTGCTCGCAGACCGCCTTTGGAGAGGTTAAAATTGTGCTGTTGGCCTATTTGTTCGTTGAATAGTCGTTTAAGCCTACAGCCTGTTTGTTTATTGCGTTAAACGTACGCTAAAAATAATAGATCTTTTGCAACACTCGAATTTACAGTACACCGGTCATAATGGCACTTGTATCTACATGTGATGTGACGTCACAACCAATAGCTTCGCGTTTTACAAGTTTCAAAATTTGTACCAAATGTTGTACAAAATTCTTTTTTGTAATTTGTTAATAAAAACTAAAATAAATGGATAATAACCACCATAAATGTATTTGTGTAGAGAAAATGTAATTTATGTAGAGAATATAAAAAAACATTTCAGTATAGTAGGTTTATTTCGATTATAGCGATGATATTGGTAAATAAATACCAAGAAATTAAAGACAGGCTGTATGTTTTTTTTTCTCTAAATAGGAAGTGGATATATCCTTCAAATATTGTTCATATTATGCATTAGGCATGCATAATGTATAAGTTTCACACGCAATTGCAAATACATATATACAAGGAAATGGTTACAATAAAATTAAAATGTATTAGAAACTTCAAAGTATTTGAAGCGTTTAAAAATATTGAAAAATATGAATGAGTGCACCGCGGTTTTTGTTTGTTGAGTAACTCGATACAATATTGGCTGCATGTCATACGCTCTGTTAGACAGAAAAGTATTCATAATTCTTTGTTCATGGATTAAACATAAGGGCTATTGATACAGATTAAAAGACCCTTGTCCGATTCTATGAAAAATATGGGGATGGAACATAATATCATCGACAATCGAATGGCATATTTCAATTTCTTTCAACAAAAAAATATTAAATTCATCTTTTATACTGTCACTCATTGTTAAATTTGCCAAAATGCTTTTTAAGGACATACAGTGCTCTGTCGGTAAAGCCCGGTAGCATAGTTTCAAAATCCCAAACCAAATATTTGTATTTTAACAGGGCTTCATCCCTCGAAGGTAGAATTACTCACCACCTTCTATCGAAAGGTTGTCCTGTCGCCTATTGGCCATTATTGTCACGTAACTCGGGAGCCAATGGCAATCCCTAAGCTTTCAATTGTTCATGTCCTTGCTATTGTCATTGTTGTCACGCAAATGTCACCGTAATGGCTGTGCTATTTAACTTGAACGACGAATGAGCAATAAGTAGGTACGTACACGAAGAGAAAAGCTGAAGTAGAAAATTGGAATCATTATTTTTGAATTAATAACTATTAGGATCAGCCGGAGGCAGATTTTAATGCAATAAAAAAACTTTGTTTTATTACATATGCACTAACATTTCAAGAAATCAACTATTTTTTATATTAATTAGTGCGTATGTCAAACCCAGTTGGATACTAACTAGAAAAAATCATAATCCTGAAGAGCTGATTCTCAAGTTAAAATCGGCAAGACGTGAAAAAATTGAGTGTTCATTTATATATAAAAAAATGATATTCTTACTTGTTATTGATTATTTTTTGACAAGTGACATAATTTTTCCTTATTTTCACTAATTGCGTCTACAAGAGTACTTGTCCCGTTTGAAGCTTTATGGGCTATTGTTTAGCTGCTAAATTACTATAACTGAGTGTAGGAATTTATGCGTAGGTATTCATTCTTCTCAGCATTATAACCGTAATAATAATTATGAACCAGATAGCACTACGCAATTTAATAATCACTTATTGTTTTTCTTTCAACGATTTCTATAGAAAATCTACTTCTTTATACCCTTGTCCATAAATATTGTGAATTATAATTATGCTACAGCATTGTTAGTAATTATTTTACTGCCCGAAAATCTTTTCGCCGATCCACATGAGTTTAAGTCTCCTGTATTGTAAACTAAAATTTTTGGCCAAGACAAATTTTAAAAAAATAGGTCAATTAAGTAGTGTTTCGACTGGGCCAAATTAAGAATTTTGTAAAACGTGCAAGTACAAAAGTTGTTCCTTACATCGTGAGATATATTCTTTGTCGAAAACCTTTTTTCTAAAGCCAATGGTTCAGCAGTTATAAGGAAATAAACAATTAATTGTTTATAGCAACTGATCGCGCTAGAATTTTTCCATCCAGATAATTTTGGCTCAATCTACACCTAATTCTCAATGCTCATGATTTTTTCAGATTTTTCTGAGTGATCCTTTTGGTGATAACGGTGGGAGACAGCAACTCGCACCAGCAAACAGCACTCGCGTTTCGACTGAGCCAAATGAAAAAACTTGAAAAATGTATGAACAAAAGCTGTTCCTTTCACCGTGAGAAATATTTTTTGTCGTAAAACTTTTTCTCTAAAACCAATGGTTCAGCAGTTATAAGGAAATATACAATTAAATTGTTGATAACAATTGACCGCGCTAGAATTTTTCAATCCTGATAATTTTTGTTCAATATACACCTAATTCTCAATGTTCATGATTTTTTTCAGATTTTTCTGAGTGATCCTTTTGGTGATAAGGGTGGGGGCAGCAATTTTAAGCGTTTTTCCCGAAAAAAAATAATACAAAAAAATAATAAACTAATAATAAATTTATTCATTTATAGTGGGTTACAAAAAATATAATAAAATACATTACACAGGTACAAAAATGTATCACAGATAGGTAGGGTATAGCACCTAGGTATAGGATACCTGTATGTGCTTAACACTAGAGGACTAATATTGCCGATGGTCCGGAAAGGACAAGCATTGCACTATAACAAAAACCTAACAAAAACTCCCTTTTCAACACCATCTACAACTCAAGACATTTAGTGATTAAAAACATCCAGAACCTCCCGACAATTTGAGAAATAGTGAGCTCTAAACAATTTCTTAAACCATTTTTCTCTTTGATACCGTGTATGTGCACAGGAATGAGATTTTATAATTTAGGTCCAGTATACAAGACAAAATGATGGCCCTGATTATTTCTGCAGAGAAAGGTATTTAGTAAATTATCTGTGTACAGTCTAGGTCTTTTTAAAATGACCTTCACCATATGGTCCTGTACAATTCTCAAACACTACTTATAGCTCAGTAGTGACTCCACAAGCGCTCTATAAAGTATTATAAGATTTTTTTTTTGTTTGATTGGGTTTGATTTCCCTCAGAATATAAAATTTGTGAATCAAGCATTTAATTTGTTTGCACAGATAACATACATGTTGGTCCCACCTGAGATGTTTATCAATAGCCACTCCAAGATATTTGGTGCTGGAGCTCTCATTTAGGGGTTCACCCACACCATCCAAACTTATACAACCAAGATCTGGCCTGTCTGCTTCAGTCAGAAAGAAGGCACTATATGAGTTTTTTTGATGTTTAAACTAAGTTTAAGTGTATCTAATTTTTTTTTTCACAATAAAGCTTGATTTAAGCCTCTCTCTAACCTCGTCACAGGTATCACCACAGTATCATCAGCATACGAGGCAATCCTCCCCTACAGAGTCAGGCCACACAGACTATTTATGTAAAGATTAAAAAGAACAGGACCAATTACAGTACCCTGTGGCAAACCATGCTCAACAGTTTTGCTCTCACTGACAGCGCTCGCTATCCTGATCTGTTGGGGACGATATCTAAGGTAGTCTGCAAAGACCTCCAGAACCGTAACCCTCACTCCACACGCCTCCAGTGTGAGAGACCGTGTCAAAGGCCTTGGCCAAGTCAAAGGAAGGACCAATACATTTCTTACCATTATTTAGATGCTGTGTGACACTGTTCACCACTTCAAATATTGCATTTGTGGTACTAATCCCCCTTCTGAATCCAAACTGGTTTTCTGATATACTTCTGATTCAAATAATCTACAAGACGGGTCTTCAGACACTTCTCAAACAGTTTGGCAACATTAGATATTACAATTATTGGTCTGTAGTTGCTCATTTCACTTTTGTCACCATATTTATATATTGGGGTAACTGCAGAAGCTTTAAAATGGGACGGGACCCTTCCAGTTTTAAAAATTAAATTTATTATATGAGCAAGAGGAAGTGTGATGCATTCATGTAAAAACTTCAGTGTCTTGGCAGATATTCCGTCACAGCCCGGGGAGCAGATATTTTTTAGACTATTTATGAGCATGATTACATCATATTGTTGAATAGGTGCTTTAATAAGCTTTCACTTGACACCCTACACGATTTTTTTTCCATTTCCCAATTTACCCCCTGAAATTAACCCCCAGAATCAAAGTTCAGCCTTTTATACTTCATGTCTATAATTACGTCGAACAGTTTCAGAAAAAATCGCCAGTGACAGACACACGGACGGACACCGAAGTGATTCTCTAAGAATGCCATGTCACGGAACCCTAAAAAGGAAAAGCGAAGAAAACTGAGGGGGTGTACGAGGTGGTACCTCCTCGCCGTGGAGAAATAGCTCCTCTACCACTCACATAAGTAACCCAGAAAACGGAAGGTTAGATTAGCTTTTTTTTCTAATGTAATGAGGGCTTATCAAGTTTACTTTTGATTATTAAAATCAATAGATCCTTGAATGAAAGCAGAACTAAAATGGCGCAGTGAAGTGGCATGTCCTTAATAATTTTGTTTAGACAGGAGATCAAGCGTATAAGGGCGTACGCTGCTCGTTCGTATATGGCCGAAACTAAGAACTTATTTGTGTCAAGTAGGGTACAACATCTGTCATATGACTGTTCCCATGAAATAGGGTCTTGCATAATGGATATATACCCTTTATTTGAGTTCGTACATATAGTATGTTGAGTGGACCTTATATAGGGGCAATTCTTTTGCCAATCAAAAGGGTAATATTTAGTGGGTGTATTCCATTGAATAAATCCCAAATTTTTTTTAGTTCCTTTTCTACATGCCACAAATTACAGTTATGGGTTGTGTACGTTTGATCTCGTTTTTTAAATCAAACTTCGTAATATATCATTTGCGCCAAACAGCCTGTATCAAAGCAATATTCCCTGAAACTTATTTAAATGTTATTCCGCGATAAGGCTTTCTATGTAAGCTTGCTGTTGGTGGTAAAAGCATCACAAATTATTATATTTAAATATCTCACACAGTGTTACGTAAATACTTCCTGGTTTGAGCAGCAGACAGTAAGCGAGGCCCAACTAACTTGCTCTAGGGTAACGGTCAGAATACCGCACTTTTATACTCCCCGTCGTACTATATAGTATGTTATTGCTCATAATACATTTTACCGCAATAAATGATTCTTTACAATGCAAATAAAAAAATTATCAATTTTTTTTAGTATTCTGTCAAAAAAACATCACGGGAATACAAAAGTTCTATAGACCTACATACATTCTTTGTAATTTTTCGCATACGTAGCTAGATTGTAGTGACAGCTACAAATACATGTTAACAGTGTCTACTTGCATATGCCGAAAACGTTAGAGAGTTGTTATAAACTTTAGCCACAGTACATTTTTAGAACTTAATTTTTTATTTTGATATATTTTTAAAATAATATAACGAAACCGGGCATGTGCCGAAGACGTCAGAAAATAGAGGCCCTTGTTATAAACTTTAGCCGTAATAGGTACATTTTTATTAGACTTACTTTTTTTTTATTTCGATATATGTATTTTTAAAATAATGTAACGAAACCGGTGTGAGCCTGCATATGCCGAAGACATTAGAAAACAGATGCCCTTGTTATAAACGTTAGCCGCAGTACACTTTTAGACTTACTTTTTTTTATTTTGATATATTTTTAAAATAATATAACAAAACCGGGTATCTGCTTTTATATGCCGAAGACGTTAGACAATAGCGGCCCTGGTTATAAACTTTAGCCGTAGTAAATCTTTAGACTTACTTTTTTTTAATATACTTTTAAAATAATATAACGAAACCGGGTGTCTGCTTGCATATGCCGAAGACGTTAGAGAATAGAAGTCCTGGTTATAAACTTTAGCCGTAGTAGGTACATTTTTAGACTTACTTTTTTTATTTTAATATTTTTTTAAAATAATATAACTCAACCGGGTGTGCTTGTATATGCCGAAGACGTTAGAGAGTACAGGCCCTTGTTATAAACTTTAGCCGTAATACATTTTTAGACTTACTTTTTTTATTTTGATATATTTTAAAAATAATATAACGAAACCGGGTATCTACTTGCAAATATGCTGAAGAAGTTAGAGAATAGAAGCCCTGGTTATAAACTTTAGCCGTAGAAAATTTTTAGACTTACTTTTTTTATTTTGCTATATTTTTAAAATAATATAACGAAACCGGGTTTCTGCTTTCATATGCCCAAGACGTTAGAGAATAGAAGCCCTAGCTATAAACTTTAGCCGTAGTACATTTTTAGACTTACTTTTTTTTATTTTGATATATTTTTAAAATAATATAACGAAACTGGGTGTCTGCTTAAACAATTCAGTAACATTTAATAAAATAATTTACACGACAATAAAACGAAAGATTTATTGCGATTGTCAACGCTAAAAGGACATTAAATTAGTAAAGGGTGAGTAAAAAGCTTTCAAGTTAGTGAAATGAAGAAAATGTTTTAATGGATATGGAACGGACTCTTCAGACGGTGTATCGATTTCCACCCTTCCGCGCTAAAAGTCAGGGCGTCTCCTGTAAAGGCCGTTGTAACCCGCTGACCCCCGTGATAAATTGACAAATAAATATACAAAGATGGTTATAACGGCCTTTGGAAGAGATCTACTTAAAAATTTTCCAGATTGCGCCCGCGTAAGGCAAATTTAAACGCGCGTTTAAGGGTAGCAGCGATTTGAGGGCCCTTAACCCCTATAATATGACACCCAGCTATTAATTCTTCCATAAAAAGGGCATAGTTATGGTTAAAAATTACCCGTTTCGTAAAATAGTATAATTTGATAATATTTCTTGATTATACAAGGGTCGTTAACATGTTGTTTCGCATTTTTCATAGCCGTTCAGGTAGAAGCCCGAAATAAAAGTCTTTCTTTATAAGCGCCACACAGGCATACACTGCCTTTTGATACGGTTTTCAAATAAATTTGACTGCCTCACTAATAACCTTTTTAAATAAGACTAACGGGAATCTGAATTTGAACAGGACCAGAACTGATTTAATTGTCCCAATCACATGTAAGTCTTTTTTTCGCGAAACTACCCCTAAGTGAATTTTTAAAATAAAAACAACACATATATTTTGTTAACTTAAAATATCAACCAAGTAGAAAAGGGGTTGGGCGAAACCTTTAGAGCTTTTTTTTGAGAAAAACAGTTTGTTCCTCATCAGGAAATTATCCTAATTGTGGAGAATTTTTTTTGCTGTCATTTAAAAATATCCCAATTTTCAAAATAATATTTTTGAGTTTGTAGTGACTTACTTAAACAATTTAAGCAATAAAACAATACATGCATATTCCTTATTAAATATATTGCAAGCACTTAGTCTATTTTGGAGACTCTTTGAATATAATATTCACATAGTCATCTCGAATCAATAGAGCTATCGCAGAGAACAAAATCCAGGAAGAAGCTGAGTGCCACAACCCTGGTATCAAATGCGAAGTAATATTTTCGTTTATTTTTTCCGTCTTTTCAAAAGGGACCCACCCTTTGTTGAAGATTAATAAGCAACCCTTTTTAACTATACATATACAATGCAAGTTTTTCATCATGTCTGTATTATTTATGTTTGGATGACTGCTTTATCTTTGCCCGGCTCTACTTCGCTTCCAATGCCGTACTTATTTTTGTTGCATGTGTCACGCGAATTCTGCTTTTTGCTACTCTGTTATGTATTATCTTAACTGGCAACAATGCCTTTAATTTATTTCTTATTTTATCTAACAAGATATGAGCTTGGTTGTTATAATTTTTTTGTTTTAAATAAAATTAAACCTTATTAGTATCTATTAAAACTATCACAGAATTTTAATGTTTTTTCCGACTGCATTGTTAAAAGTTACGCAAAAAAGCGATTGGGTGTACCGATATCTGTATAACCACGTAACAAAAATTGCCGTGTTCTGAAAATCCCACAAATTGACCTATGTAACCTTAACTTTTTGAAGTAGTAATTTTTAAATAGACAATATAAGAAAGGCCAAAAAGACAGAGACTAAGAAAGAAGCCCGAAGCATGCATATTTGAGTGCACAATTCGAGCCGGAGCGATATTGGGACTGCAAGGCCGGTAGGCAGATAGAGAGAAGCACAGAATTCAGGACCGGTTTTAAAATTATGTAATCGAAAGCACTTAAAAGAGCTGTTAGGCCTTTAACGATGTGATTATTAATTAAATTTTCAAATTTCATACCAATTGTAACTCAATAACTTAGCCCCGAACAGTGGTAGACAACATTTATGTATATAGACTCTGTGAAGACAGAGCAAGACCACTTGAAAATACAAGGTCAAGACCAAGGATAAGGATAGCTCTGCAAGATCAACACAAAGGTACTTATTGAACTATACAAGAGCAAGACCAAGGCCAAGGAAACCTGTCCACGACTAGTGAAACTTCAGACGAAAAATACAGATTATTTATAACAACATGTAACAAACCTATACTAAAATATATCTGCATATAAAACTACCTATTATATTTTTAATTTTAACACATTAATTTTCTTACATTATTAGACACTTAATATTGAACTGCTCGACAGGACCGCCATTTACCTCAATGCATTTTATTAAAATCTTTAGCTTTTCCAGTGAATTCCTAATGGAATCTGATTAATTTTGATTTAAGGCATTAATTTCAGTTCTTATGAAATGGGTGAAATGATTTAGGTTCTCTATATTATTCGCATTTATTCTATCCTTCAAATGACCCCATAAAAATGCATCCATTGGGGTTAGATCAGGACTGTTCGGAGGCCATTTAATAGGAGCATCTCTTCCAATCCAGTCGCCAAATCGTTGGTACAGGTAGGTTCTTACCCTAAGGACATTGTGAGGTGGAGCTCCATCTTATTGGAACGCAATATCCCTTAATTTTCTAAGCGGCAATTCGTCAAGATAGTCTTCAAGGTCATTTTGTAGAAACTGCAAATAGTTATTACCATTTAAAGTCCCCAATATTTTGTTGTCCAGTATGCCGCACCACACGTTAACAGATTGGCGTCCCTGGAACTGGAACTCCCTGTAGCGGTGTGGATTTTCTGTAGCCCAGTATCTAGCGTTTTTCCTATTTATCATTGGACTTGTTGAAAAAGTAGATTCGTCCGTCCAAAGAACACTTCTTAGATAATTATTGATGGTATTGATTTTCTCCCGCATTACGCGACAATATTGTACTATTTTTTCTCTTTGCCTTGCTGTTAGTTTTGGAGTGGGTCTGATCCTAAAAGCCTTGTAGCCAGCATTTTTTATAGTTTTTTGAACTTTTCCATATGAAGTATTTCGAGGATTATCATTTATTTGTCGTAATTCACTTGAAATAGTTCTAATAGATTTATTTGGATCTTCTAGGAGAGCAAGTAACACATTCAACTCTGCATTTTCATCTCTTGGAACATCCCTATTCTTCCTATGCAAATTCGAGTTGTGTTGAAATTTGGCGTATATTTTTTTGAAATTTTTTCTTGTCTGGAACATGTGCCCAGGGGCATTATTTCTCCGGAGCTCTTGTTGTGCCATCCTTACATTACAATTATTTTTAAAGTATGCTATTACAATTGATTGTTTTTCAATTTCAGAATAAGGCATTTTAAAGTTTAAGGTCAACACTTGTCAAATCTCAGATTAGTTTGTTGATATTAATATTAGTAAGTGACACGGGTTATCGGTTCTCTGTTTTCCACAGCAATCTCCATTTTCTTTTATTCTTGTAATTTTCGATATTTGGAATACTGGATCCTGACAATTTTCAAATGTCAATATCTCGAAATCGGTTGCATTTGGGTATAGGGTACGTTACATAAATTACGTTCAGAATTTGACGTAGAATTGGAAAATCAGTTAATATACAGGATGCCCCATTTAAAAATATATAACATTTTGATTTTGAAAAAAGTTAAGATGGGGGACATTATACGTGATCACCCTATACACGACCAAGACTAGGGTACCTATGCAAAACCAGGACCGAAGACCAAGACTTGACCATACAAGACCTGACCATACAAGACCTGACCATACAAGACCAAGGCTAAGGATACTGCCGCATAACTGCAACAAGGGTACCTCTGCAAGGCCAATACTGGATGGGAAACCATGATTGCCATAGCCTTGCTCTGTTTAAATACTTGAATATGCAAGATCAGGATGAAAGATAAGGATACCGATGCAAAACCAAAGCTAGGGTATTTGTGCAACACCAAGACACCGAGTCGGGACCAAGATTTGATTTTACGAGACCAAGATTCCGAGGCAAAAACATAACTACCTAGAGAAGGTTAATACTGAATATGGGGACCAAGGTTAACTGTACAAGACCAAGGCTAAGGGCTACTAATATTAACTCTCCTGTATGTTTTCACTTAGGTAAGTACAAGACTTATTGAGCAATATCTGTACTGTAAAAAGATCAGAGGATAAGGGATTGGGATAAAACCATAAGTACATTTGTTAGTGTATTGCTATCGATGGAGAGTTGTAGTTTTCAAAGACGGGGTGAAGAATCCGGACCTGGGAAGTTATATCGGTGGTAATATGCAGTATGCAGGCTGTGAAGGAATCTCAATTAGAATTTCGAGATGGGATCTTGTCTAAGTAAAAGGCCTCGTCGTGGATGAGTTGGACTTGTATCGGGGGCGGCGTGGGTCCTCAGAGGTCGAGGCCGGGCGGTGGCAAGTGACAGGCACGCAGGTCCATCGTTCCGCCTTCCCTGCTGGCGCGAAATTAGTCTGCGGCAGCCGTAAAGCCAAGCTTTCGCTTTACCTGGCCTAGCCGATGAGTTGTGCCCGGTCGTATAATGTATGTGAAACTTGGGGCTCATTGTCTCAGGCGGCCGCGCTCGAATCGTTGTCATTAACAACTTCAGCGAACGACGAACGCGATGCTTTATAACGAGGACCTCTTGCAGAGCAGGATGAAATTATCAGAACAACACATGGCAGACAATCCTAGAACGATCAGAATTTTTATTGAATATTGTCAACAAAGTTGTCCCCGACATGACAACTATCCAAATACGTTGCTGATGCACAATCAGCGGAGCCCCAAAATCTAATATCTATCCAGTCCTACATGATCCTTATAAACTATCACCCCCTGAATTGTCCCACTTTTTAATACTTATAAGGTTTCTGCATTAAACTGGACACAAACTGGATACAAATATTACATAAATCTTAATGAGCTCACTAGAATATTCACTAAAATAAGTGTTTTATTCACTTTTATTACAAATTTAAGAGAGAACCTCAAAAATACCATCATTGACTTCATATTCCTAAACCTGATGTCCAGTGTAACGATTACGAAAGCATTTTAAAACGCCCTGTATGTGAATTCCTATATAGGCGCCTCGTTGTTTCTTGTATAAAATATACAATAAAGAATGACCAAGCAGTATTGAGACAATCAAAAGAGGCTGATGACTAAGTATTGGGTCCTAGCTATCTGATCGCTTCTTAAGTGAGCCCAACACCGTTGTATTTGTCCCAGATAGAAGTGCTTAAGAACAGCGCCAGAAGTAGTTTTTCATCGAGAATTTATCTTTCTAACCTTGTCTAATAAATCTCATTTAATTTTTTCGGTTTCTTTTTACACACTTATTAGTTTTATTAATCTGTTATATCGACAATGACTGCCAAATTTAAATTTCCAATCTGAGGCGTCAACGAATTATTTTTGATTAAAAATTAAATAAAACCGCTTCAATGGTTTCAATGCATGGATGCTACTACAATCTAATTATAATTATTCGGAGCACATTAATGTTCACTGTATTATTATTAAATAATGTTTATACTGTACGTTCTATTAAGCTACTTCAAGTACCTAGTTTTATTTCTATTATTTTTTTGTCGACCATCAGACCTGTGTAGAAAATTTTGTTTCGCTAAACAATACGATTTTTGTTGAAAAACATAGCAGCACGTTGCAAAGGTATATATATATATATATATATATATATATATATATATATATATATATATATATATATATATATATATATATATATATATATATATACAGGGTGATTCAAAAGTAATTTGACAAACTTCAGGAGGTGATTGCTGGCATTATTTTAAGGCGAAAAGTTCATATAAACAATGGTCCTTGGCGGCTTCGTTACGGAGATACAGGGTGTTGAAAAATTAGATGCCGCCATCTTGTCTGTGGGTGGACATTTCCAACAATTTATTTAAGGCAATTTTATAACTGTTACCTATTTATTTAAATAAATAGTTGTTATTTTAATAATATCTGAATGTTTGATCAATTCAAAATAAATGTTTTTGATCAATTTAAAATAATTTTTTTAATACATTTGTATAGCCGAATAAAATAATGATTTACGTTTAAACCGTTCCCCGTATGAAAAAAACGCAAGATACTTTTTTTGTTGCAAATAAAGCAATGACTCACAAAATGACACTCACAATAGTTAAAATAAAATAAGTCAGTGGCGTGGCATAGATTTCACAAAAAATGTTATATGAAAGTTTCGAGCCGACGCCACTGGATAAATTAAAGTACGCGATATACTTTTAAAATGAGTGTCCTTAGGTGCTTATCTCATCCACCGAATTTCATAACACAAGCTCAAAACGTTTAGAAGCTACTTAAAAATTCTTATTTTTTTTTTAATTTTTCAACACCCTGTATCTCCGTAACGAAGCCGCCAAGGACCATTGTTTATATGAACTTTTCACCTTAAAATAATGCCAGCAATCACCTCCTGAAGTTTGTCAAAGTACTTTTGAATCACCCTGTATATATATATATATATATATATATATATATATATATATATATATATATATATATATATATATATATATATTCTTTGTAGCTTGCGAAATAAGGGTACTTTATTCTTGGGTATATTTTACGCTCTTGTCGCTACCCTGTCCCCGGTATATTCTTAAGGTCCGATTATTAAAAAAAAAACTAATGCATACAACTTACATGAGTACCTACATGTTCCTATGCCCATGCATGGTCTGGCACTGTAACAAATTAAAACTATTAAACCACTATGAATATATAAACAGAGAAGTCAACCGTTAAATCGTATTTTAATTAGGTTTTATCTAAAGGGCTCTTTTTTCTAATCTCTTAACTATGGCTGCGGTTAAACTATCACTGGCGCATTATCATTTTATGCTTTATTAACTTTGGCTACTTGTCTCAATTGTAACAAGATATTGTTTAAAATAATTTTATCTCCAGTAGGTAGAAGAATATGATACGATTTAAAATCTATTATCTTATGATATGGGAAGAAACAGTTACAAATCATTTTCTCATCTCCGGTTGTTACTTAAAAGGATGCAAATAATTTAACAAAAGAGTTCTACCAGACCAGGTGACCTAGCAACAGCCCAAAATTTATGTTAGGGAGAAGCACAAATTATAAAACGCTTTTAAAGATACCTAGGGAGAGAAAATTTTTATAAACTTCTGTTGATGTCGTCAGTCAGGTCCTGTATAAGTCCCATCGATGAGGTGCCAAAATTTTAGGTCCTTTGATCTTTTTCAGAAATAATTAAACATCTATTTTATTGAGAGTACAAAACCATATTCAAAATTACTTTCCTTATTAAACCACCACTATCATGTGGTTCAACTTACCGCCCCTCTTGATAGGTTTGTATAGCATTTAATGTGACACTAAAGGCAAAGAAAAAAATTTAAAACAAGCCATTATAGCTTGTTCACAGGTTATAAAAGAAACCTCATCGATAAATTTTCGGTCTTTTTGACTGTCACTTGAAAACCTATTATACCTGCTTTAAAGCTAGAAATATACGATTTTCAATTTTGAACAGAAAGTGTCACGCAACAAGGGTTCTTGGAAAAGATTTTTGGATTTAATGGGTTGTTTTATTATGGTTGTTATTACTTGGGCATGTTACGTTTAGTGTCCTTTTTAACCAGTTAACTATCGCTATTTATTATTGGTCCAATTATATGCCTTTACGTTTAAAGGACTTAAAACACGAAACATTTTCGAGAAAGGTATCTTAAAAATTTGTACTGATATTTTTTATTTTTAGTTTTTTTTGTCTGGGAGAGCGTACGTAGACTTCAATCCTAAGGACTAAAGAAGGGAGATGCAATCTATTTAGGCGGGTTCAAAGGATTAGAGGTTGGGAGGGAAAGGGAAAACATCTGCAGGAAATTTTTCCATAATCTAGAGATCCTGAGTTCCTGAGTATGAATGAGCAAGAGAAATGCGATTTTGTAGCTTTTGTAGCTGGACAGTAAAGGCATGCATACGTAACGCGCTTCTTGTTGTTCTATTAGGAATAGTTAAGAGGGGAATTCGCCGCTCCCCAGATGTGGGAACAATACTCAGGCGCGGATCCATAACTTCGTTTTCAGGGACCAGTAATATATTTTTAACTTTTTTATATGTATATCTTCAATTTTAGTAGTTATAGATGATTTGGGGGGGGGGGGGTCATGACCCCTCCTGGATCCGCGCTTGACAGTACTCTAGGCAAAGTTTACAGAATATATATTCTTTAAACTGTGCTCTAGGTTAGTTCTTATTTGGGAAACATAGAGAGTGTGTAAGTTGGAAGGGGAGAAGTATAGCGGCTGATGTGGCTACTGAAGTAATGTTTCTGTGCCAGCTGAGATCATGTTCGAAGGCAATGCCAACAAGAGCAAACTTTGTTCTGTAGAGCCTGGCCATTTATGTTGATGGCATAAGTGTTGCAAGATTTCTTGCGTTACGGGGAGCAAGACTGAGTTGACTGTCATGTAAAGGCATACGGCTACCAAAATAAAATGAAATATATCTCCAATAAAAGCAATAGAAATTTGCCTAGGATTTTTAAAAATAATCTCTCAATAGCCTAAACCAAACACAATGCCATATTTAAAATCTTGGCCTCGTAATGAATATTCTTTGTATTGATTGGGACTATAAAAAATGACAGAAGGTGTATAAGAAATAAAATTGCTCTTACAATGTTCCTTTTTTAGTTAATATGAATACGACTTAATGAACTATTCGGTAGCTTAATATACGGATCCGCATACACTGTCATCACTAAATCATTTTATTTAGCTATTGTACCATAATATATCTTATTACACCTTTTAAATAAACACATTAATCATTTTTATTTACGGTATACGCAAAGAAATTTTCAGCTCTCATGCATATATTGTTAATTTAGGACAAAACGTAACATGATAACCGTATTTTGTTTGAACGAGTAACAGCTAGATTCCAGTTACTGAAAAAAATATAAAAAATAAATGTGCCAACTTCTTAAAAAATAATCTTCAAAGACTTTCAACTCTTTACGTATCCATGCGGTGTCTATTCAGGCCTAAATAAAAACTTTTAGAGAAACCGAAATTATAATTTTTTAAATTAGTTCAGTATTTATAAATTTTTGATTGAAATTTTTAATATAATCTTAACAAGCTATACACTTTTGGAATCTCCAGAAAATTTGCTATCCGATAAAGGAATATTCGTGGGAATTCGCCTTGGTTTAGTAGATACAGAGGCTTGAATAAAAACATATTTAAAATAGGGCACAGAAATTTTTTTTTACCTTAGTTTATTTTTATTAACTTCTAGACGGAATTTTTACTGGAACCCTAACAAGTTATACATTTTTGGAATCTTCAGAACATTTGCGATCCGTTAAAGGAATATTCGTGAAAATTCTCCTTGGTTTAGGAGATACAGAGGCCTAATAAAAACTTTTTTAAAACATTGCACAGAAATTAATTTGTTTTACCTTGGTTCAGTTTTTATTAACTTCTGAACGGGATTTTTAACGGAATCTTAATAAGTTATGCATTTTTGAAATCTGCAGAAAATTCGCCATCCGATAAAGGAATATTCGTGGGAATTTGCCTTGATTTAGGTTAGGAGGCTTAAATAAAAAAAATTAAAATAGGGCATAGAAATTTAATTTTGTTTCCTTTAGTTGTTATTAACTTTTGGACTCAATTTTTAGAGGAAAAAAAGTTAAAAAAATTCACGAGACATTTTGACGTGGGATTTTACGAAAAATATGAGTAACCGGCTGCAAAATATTATCAAAATTATTCTGCCCTGCCCTGTTTACCTTCCAATATAAATGGGAAAACTCACTGGAACTCAGTGGGAATTACAGATTTAAATAATTTTCCCAAAAGTGTAAAACGCCATGTCAATTTGTATTATTTTCATCACCACTGCTATAGTTACGTCTATCTGTTAGTTACAAAAATATATTCTGGTCATAAACATTTACAACAAAAAAGAGGACCCGTACCATATTTTGGGTGGTCGCCAATATCTGACAAAAGAAACTTAAGTACATTAGGATACAATTATAAGTTCGCAGGGCTCCGCAAAGAAAATAAAAGCCATGTAACGTTTGTTTTTAAATGTAATAAGACTCAAACAAATCACTCGTGTAATTCAAGTCCTTTTGTCAGAAAGGATAGCGCCGGCTCTTCGTCAGGTAGCCAAAGTCAGTCAGAACATGACAAAAGAAATGTCACTGCACATCAATACTACTATAAACTTAACAACTCTACCAGAACTAACCGAAATTTGTAGTAGGAAAATCCAGGAGAGCTTTTGGTAGTTTTCTTTTGCTCTTGTGTAAATGTCTTTAAAATTTAAAAGAATTTTTTTTAAAAAGGACATTTTCTGAGACTAACGACGCCAAACGCCATCTTTAGGTAATGAAACTCATTAAGGTACAGTTCATTTACAAGCGTGAACTCGACCATATAATGAAATGTATTATTCTTTAAAATACCGCTAAAATGGTCTTAGTTTTTACATCCGTAATTAAAGCACACTGTCTAATGACCAATTATGGTTTTTTATCACGACACCGAGCGCAAAGGTATAAAATAAAACGGGTAATTTAATTGTCTATTGTGGAAAATTGCTGTCCAGTATTACAGTTTTTGTTTAGCTCTTGCTTTATCTTTCTAAATCTATTTTTGTTTTGGAACCATTGACTAACATAAATGACTGTGCTTCTTATGAGATGTTTCAAGAAGTAGAAATCTTAAAAACTTTTCTTTTGTGGCCAGCTGATCCTTAACCAACATTTTAACTATATTTTAGTTAGCCCATCTTACTCAAAAAATAAAAATTTAAAACTGGGCGTTTTTATTTCGGGGTCAATCTCACCGCAGTGATTGTTCTCAGTGGCGCCTTCGCCTTCATACACATTTCTTTATACTTTAATAATCAAAACGGCAGTATTTAAACCTTTGTTTTATCCCAAGATATAGTATGAAGGATAATTACAAATTATCCTTGAAATGTTGAAAACATTTTTTTTTAATATTCCAATCGCATTGGTGTATTTTTGGTTTACATTCTACGTCCCCACACCAGTAAAGGGAAGAGTAATAAAACGATAAATAGGTATTCTTTTTCAGTAAATATTTTTTATACATATACGAATCCCAGATTGTTGCTCTTGATATTTCCAAGGCCTTTGATCAGGTATGGCATGCCACACTCCTCAACAAGCTACCTTCTTACTGTCTTTCTCCCAAACTATGCATCGGTAGCTTTCTCTCTAATAGGCGCATATCTGTCCTGGTGGACGGCCACTTATCTAACTTCCATCATATCAATGCTGGCGTATGCCAAAAATCAGTCGTAGCATCAACCCTATTTCTTCTTCACATTTTCATCTACCAATCCCACTCTTCACTCCAACATTCATTTTTCCCGACAAGTCTCGAATCAAGAGTTGGATAATAGACGCAGATGTATGCACCTATCCCTTTCCCAAGATCTTCAATTAATCTTAGACTGGGGTGCCAAGAACCTTGTTCAGTTCAATGCCTCCAAAACCCAGTCTTGCTCCCTGTCACGCAAAAAATCGGGCAACACTTACCCCATCCACATGAATGGCCAAGCCCTAGAGAACAATGAAACGTTCGATCGTGTTGACATCGCTTGCGAACATGATCTCAGCTGGCACAAACACATTACTTTAATAGCCAAATCGGTACCTAAAAAGCTTGTTCCTTTTTCGAACCAGAAAATACTTCTCTCCTTCGAACTTACACACTCTATGTGTCCCAAATAAGACCTAACCTAGAGTACTGTCCCCACATCTGGGGAGCAGCCACACTTTCGACACTACTTAACATTCTTAATTCTATCCAAAAGAGAGCCATTCGACTCATCAGTGACCCAGTCCTCATAAGAAAACTCCCTTCTCTCGCTCATCGCCCCTGTTGGGGATTTATCCCTTTTCTACGGGTACTTCCACGGATTTTGCTCTGAAAAACTAGCCGATATTATTCCCCCCTTAACTGTTCCTAATAAAACAACAAGAGGCGCGTTACTAATGCATCCCTTTGCTATCCAGCTACAAAAGCATAGAACAGGCCACTTCTCTCGCTCATTCATACCTAGGGTCTCCAGGTTAAGGAACAAATTCCCTGCAGATGTTTTCCCTTGCCCTCCCAACCTCCAATCCTTTAAATCCCGTGTCAATAGATTACGTTTCTCTTCTCTTCAGACGCCCACGGTACGTTACTACTTAGGCTTGAAGTCTACGTGGGCTAAAAAAATATATTATAAGCAAATAATATTTTTAAATTTATATTTTGTTGGGAATGTAATGAGCCGCCAACAACAAACAAAATTTCTCACATCAGTAAAGCTCATTATTCAATTAGATAAAAAATCAATAAAGTAAAGGTTTTTGATTTGTTTAGCTGATTTTAAGGAATTGCTTTCCTTTATAGGTAAGGGTATTTATTCACCATTGAAAAATATTGAAACTGTTTCGGTGACAACTTTTTTTAAAATTTTATCCTGCCCTTTTATTCTCTTTTTACAGCATCGAACTGTTCATCTTACCGTTTTATGTTATGTGTAGGTACATACTTTATATTAAATCCAAACTTTTTTCGTACTTGGAAGTAAAGCAATTGCAACCCAATGTCTTCCCAAAAGGCGACTGCTCAGTGACGTAGCTTTATGTGAGACGAAAACATAGATATACAGAGCACTTGTTTAGAATGTAAAAAAATATTTCATTAAATTAGTGACATCTGGTTAATTTCGAACAAATTGATTGGATAAGGTATTTTTAGAGAATGTAATTTTCGTCGATGAAAGATTTATGCCTGAAACATTCGACAAAATAACCGCTTAACCGATTCTTAAAAATACACTGACGATCACGACTTGATAAAAAAAAACAGCGACTCGAGGAAACACTTTTAATTTTAAAACGATACAAAGGACTATGTTTTTACCAGAAGATCGTGCTATTTAAAAAAAGGTAGGTATTTTACAGTGAAAGTTATTTTAACTGTATTTTCGTGGCACAATTAGGATAAAGAGCACAATTTTTTAAACGCCCTTTTAATTTTAAAAATACAGTATCAGTCTTTATCGTCATACATCTTGTATATAAAACGCTGATGAAAAAAAGGTGACACACTTTTGAAGGACGAACCAATGAAAGAAATTTCGTTTATTGATTCTTAAGGTTTGGAGTCACAATGTAAATCACATTTACGTAACAGGATCGAGTAGTGTACAAGAAGCTGCTCTGTGTGTACATTTTAGTACAAAACAGATTGTAAATGTTAATATTATTTTTGTAATTTAAAATTCTAGATATAGGTCATATTATTAACTGCTTATTTAAGACAGTAGGGCTTTTTGCACCGATATAGACTAGTCTAAGGTTCAGACTAATTCCTATCCTTTAACACAAAACTAATCCCGGATTATTACTAATCCTCGGATTAAAATGTCGGTGCAACTCGGCATTAATGTCCGAAAATTTCCCTACTGACTTAATAATCATTAATCTGATGAGAGGGAAACCTCAGACCTGTAAAGAGCGATACGAGATGATGTGTTATCTAAATATTCGAGACACCGAGTATATACACGATCGCTCTGTGCACGTCTCTATAGCATCAGCAAAAGTACACAGAGGGGGTGCAGAGTGTCCCTGCGAAGGGGTATCGTCACCTACACTTCGCGTCCACCTTTGTCAACCCCCCCTTTGCAGCTAGCCCCGCCCCCCTCAGTGCGCACGCTGTGAATAACCCCCCACTTTTGTTACAGCATTGGACAAGTTGGGCCTGCGACATCTCTTCAGTATCAGTGCTCCTGAACGGGTGCATGTGAATGTTGCGTTCGATATAGTCAGTTTAATTCTATACGGATGTCAAGCCTTACCGATCCGTTTGAAAATCCTTCTCGACCGATTGTTTTCTGTGCTTCAAAAGGACGAAGTGTTTCAAGTGTTGCATGGATTTGGCTGGACAATCGACGACTACGCTAGAGGATATATTTTGCAGGTATGTCTAGTGTTTTCCTAATTTCTCTCTCTCCATAATCCATTACCACGTCTAACGCGAATTATAATCACTACTCTACTAGCCATAAACATCTTAACTTAGAAACAATAAATATCGGTTGCAGACCCAACTCGAAAACATCGCAATTTTTAAATGTCTTATCAAGAACTTGTAGTAATCCAAACATCAACAAGGAAAAAAGCTGATGCCGGCTCTCAAAAAACCAAATTGCTGCTATAGATGCTTGTTTGACCATAACGAATTTCAATTATTTTTTATAACCTCTTCCAATCAGTCTACATGATATGACAAAAATACTGGACATGTTTATTTCATAGCCGGCACTGAATTTTTTTAACGACGTTTTGTCTCCTTACTTAAATGGATTTTTAAATTACTTTTCTGGCGACATTGTAGGAACCTTTATTATTAATTTAAAATTATTGCACAAAGAAAAAATTAATTAATATCGTTAGCCGATATCAGAAAATGACACTTAATGTCAGTGACCCATTGAATTTTTTTTAATAATGATAATGTCACACTCACGATGTATTATTATAACTGATGTCATCATAGCTAATGAAAGAGATTTTTAAAAAAATAAGTCTTGAAATTTGAATGTTGGAATTGTCAGTTATCATGTAATTTAGTTTGTTAAAATTAATACTAAACTTACTTACAATAAGATCAAGTGCAGTATTATTAAAATGGTATATTTGCATGTTTAAGTTTAATGAAGCAAGAAATTGTAAATTAAGATACAATAGACATTATCTGTATTTAAGTCAATTGGTCAGACTTTTATTAAATATCTCTGTCCTCTTCAACACTATAAAATAAAGGCATATACAAATTTCTCATATAAATATGGCAAAGAAAAAATGCATTGCATTAAAATAAGAAACAGCCTTACCTGAAATAACAATATTAGATGTGGACCGGTTTAAAAACTGTAGATAACGTGTGGACTTCAACTAAAACACCAATATAATACCAATACCACCTAAATACCAATTCGTCATATTAATTTGTTTAATTATAACCTCATTATTTTTAATTATTGTCGCCAACCCAATGAATCTGTCCAATATCTCCTTTTTAGACATCAAGTAATTGATTTTTCTATTTTACGATCAACTTTTTATTATTATCTAATAACATTGGTTTAGTAGATGGAAATTAAGGTAACAAAGGATCTTTTTTTAACCAGTCATATCTTTAACAAATTTTAATGACATTCCTTCATACAAATATTGTATGATATAATGAACCTTGTATTTTTTTTATAGAAACACAATATCAAGATTAATATTTAAATAAAAACAGACAGGTTATTATTTTGAATATTATCAATACTAAATTTCCTGTTATTTCTTTTTAAATAAAAGTCCAGGTTTCAATTATTGTATACCCATTGATGCCAGTAGAAAAAATTATATTAAAAATGGCAAAAATAATTTAAAAGTGCCACAATTTTAACTAAACTAATTGAATTTAAAATTTTTCTCTTGAAAGTTATTATTAAATTAGCAAAATACATTTCATTTTAGCTGAAATACATTGTAGGGTTATGCTTCCCCATTCTTAATGTACTTTTAATTATGGATTTTACGTTCCTTAGTTTAAACAGTTATTTAGCGATTAATGGTATTATAATTTACGAAGAAACCTGTTGTTAAGTTTTTACCGGGTTTATTTTTGTGTTTTCGTAGATTGATGGTGTCCTTTATGCATATTGGCCCGAATAAACGCATAGTAGAAACAATTACTTGGCACGAATGCGTTTTGGGCCCTTATTAATATTTAAGCCTTTTCAGGCGGTTATTTCGTGCAGTGAAAGAATCACAGACAGTCAAATTACACAGTGTTTTGCATATCATTTTTGCGAGCGGCAATAATTTGCAGTTTGGTATAATCCTAAAATAGCCAGATTCTTTCAGCTTTTTTATTAATAGGCCCCCTTTTCTAATGGCACATAATAATACAGTGTGCAAAATAAAAAGGTTAATTATTAAACGGTCATTCTTTATCTATATAATTACTGATTAACTTCTTGCATAAGGGCTTTGTCAACAATAAAATTACCATTCACTTTTCGGATCACATTGTGTTTCGCTGTTTCGGCCTTCTTATGCTTCAAATCTTCACGCATTCTTGCCAACCAATAACTCACGACTATACAGAGACGCGCTTTCGCTACGCATATTTAGCTTTATTGTGTAGAAGCCAAGTATCTTTTAAAAAAAAATTCTCAAGAAAACAGAATTCCATTGATTAAAGCATAATTTTTGGGACGTGGTGTTCCTAGACGAAAGAGGCTAATTAAAGCTTGAAATGTTAAAAATAAAACTTAGGACTCAATTGATTGTAAACCATACGATGAAACTCTTTAAGTAACTGATTAGTATTGTTTTTATGAAGTCACGTAATTGAAAAATAAAATAAAATTTATAAAAGTCTTCCTGTGATCAGCCATCAGTTGCTTGGTTTTTTCCCGACGGCAGATCTTTGCTTGACGATGCCGATATAACGATGAGTAGAAGAAGTGGAAAGAGACCGACTATTTTTATTATTAAATATCATTGAAAAATACAGTCTTTTTGATATAGTAAGCCTTTGTTGATTTTAAAGGTTAATATAACGGTATCAAGTAACACAATACCAAAAAAGTACTAATTTTTAAAATTTTATTAATACATGGCATGAATGTAGTGGGTATAATTTTGTACATTCACGCATTTATGCCATTTATTGATAATATCTTACATCTACTAAGTTTTTTTCGATTATATTGCTTCATATTAGTCTTTATAGAGGGTAAGTTCATGTTCATGTTCATGAAATTTTGGTGAGTTAATAAGAGGGGGACATATTTTTGACATTTCCCCATCTATCTATTTTGAGGTGTGGGTGGTAACTTTGGAATTTTAAATGGGATAATGTACTTTTGTTTATAAAATTCAAAACTACGTAAGAAACTACGTGCGTGTTCAATTTTTTTGCTCTTTTGGTTACGGAATTGATTTATTAGGCTATAAAATAAATAAAAAATATTTACCATTTGATTTCAACGTATTTATCATCTGTCTTCTAAATGAATTTCTTACCCTTTGTGACATTTAAGGTATCACTAATAAGTAGCAGTAGTAGTAGGCAGAGCGGAGTCGGTCGGTCTTTCATATCATCTAAAATTGTAGGTGCAGTCGCCATCATTTTGTCCCTACCCTACAAGAAAAAATCAAGGGGGGTCAAATCCCGGGACCTAGCAGCCAATAAACTGAGAAATAATCGTTAAAACGTCAAAATTCTCAACTGACTTACGTAAAAATAACGCATTTCTATGGAAACGCATAGTGATTCTAAAATAAGTAAACTTGATTTATTGGTAAAATTTATTTATTTTTTAAATTCAATTAAAATTTAGTTAACCATAATTTCGTAACCGAAAGAGTAAATGAGAATTTTTTTTAACACATACGTAGTTTTTTACGTAGATTCGAATTTTATAAACAAAAGTACATCATCCCATTTAAAATTCCAACGTTATCCCCACCCCTCAAAATATCTCATTATTAACTCGCCAAAATTTCATGAAAATATTTTAAACTGTTTTTGAGATATCGCCTTGTAACATTTTAAAAAACTCACGCTGTATAGTAACCTTTAGAATAAACAAAAGCTTATACCCGAGCTTATACCCACCAAAGATAAATGTATTTTCTTAGTTTTGTTCAGTAGGTAATAAAAAGTGTTCTTGCCACAAGATCACGACCATAGGAAATTTTTTTTTTCTTTTAAATGTTACCTTAATCTTACTAAACTTTCTCCTAAATTTTTATTCGCGTAGGAGCATCTAGTACTCCTTGTACATAATCAGAAATTAACATTATTAAGTGCGCGTACTTTGGGCATTGATTAACTGGATATTTTAATCAGACGTTTGTAATATGTCAGCAGTTATTTGGCATTCTGTCAGATGAAACAGCCAAAATTTTGATATATGATTAAACTGGTTAATCAGAGCCAAAAGTACCCGCACTTAGATATAATTATTATTCCAACCAAGAATTTTTTACCTAAAATTTTGCCTTCCTACATGTCATTAGCAGGAAATGGATATTAATATTTATTTCTATTTAGTGAAATTGGTAAGGGTATATTAGAGGAGGCAAATTAGATCTGGAGAGTAGAAATGAGCAAAAAAATTATACAATGAAACACTTTTTAAAAATATTTTGTAGCTGATTTTCTTTATTAACAATTTATTGCCAAAAGAGAAGTTTTCTTCATATCTTTTTTCGGTTTTTCCGTCATATCTCGGTTATTTATTAAAATAGCGGAACGCCATCGGAAAGGAGAGAAAATTTTACACAGTTTTGCATCTAAGCACCTTTTCTGCGACCAATAGATTCGTCAGTATTTAATAAATAAAAGAGGGCTCAAAAAGTACGCCCGCGAGCGCGCTGCGAATACAGCGGTACCTATATACTCATAAACCGCGCGCTATAAACAAATGCTCATAACTTTTGATCAGTTAAAGATATTTGGATAAAACAAAATAGCACGTATTAATAATCGCCAAGACAATCAATTAATCCTATTTTAAATGTGTTTCGAATGTTCGAATTTCCGGTATTCTTGTTTAAGCGTGACATATGAAAAATACTTTTTTTTTGGAAAGAAACGAAATTTATGAAAATATATGCAAAAAGGATCATATATATGGTTAACTGTTAGTAGAAGACATATTTATCTACAACTTTACCAAGTTTCAGATGATTATCGTTTTTCATTATCTTTTGATAAAAATTTCTTTATAGCGATATTTTCATCTTTTTCCAGATAACTTGTAAAACCAATCACGCTATCTGAGAGTAAATGTTTTACCTTACTCACAACTACTGTATTATTTTTAAAATTGAAAAATTACAAAAAATAATGATTGGAAATGGATTTTTCGTAAAACAGACAACTGAAAATTTGCCGTAACAAAACAATAAGAAGCCTATGAATACACCCCTACAGAATTCGTAGATAGTTGTCTTAGGAAGAGATTACAATACTTACTTTTTAATTTTTTAAAATTTGTTTATAAATATAGAGCTTGAATCAACAAAGTGGAAAATTTCACACTTAAACAAGAATACCGGAAATGCAAACATTCGAAATACTTTCAAAACATGATTAATTGGCGATTATTTATATGTGCAATTTTGTTTTATTCAAATATCTTTAATTAATCAAAAGTTATAAGCATTTGTTTATAGCGCGCGACGCTTATGAGCATATACCGCTGCACGCTTGCGCACTGACGAATCTATTGGTCGTAAACAAAAGTGCTCAGTAGCAAAATTGTGTAAAATTTTCTCATCTTTCCGATGGTGCCAATGGCGTTCCGCTATTTTAATAAATTACTGAGATGTGACGGAAAAACCGAAAAAAAGACATGAAAAAAAGCTATACTTCTTTGCCATAAATTGTTAACAAAAAAATTAGCAACAAGATATTTTTATAAAGACTTTTATACGTTCATCTGGAGACCTTTCCAATTGGTTTCATTCACTGCATATTTTTTTCCCTTATTTCGACTCTCCAGATCCTCTATATTGCATTTTATTATGATTTGAATGTTGTTCCCAGTGACATAACCGTTACCGATCTTTCCGTCAACTTAAATTTTGGAAATAAATAGGTCCGTTGTGGTATTGTTAGGGTTTCGGTTAATTGTAGTTAAAGCAATATTTTGTCTTCGTCATTAGTAAAGTAAACTTACCTAAAGGTAAATAGTGATTAGCCGAAAGTTCGTCGACGTACACCAAGCAGGCGAGTTTAATGAATGTCATATATAAATAGTATAGTTTGATTATGCTCTTGTAATAGAAGCCTGTGTTTGTTTGATGTAGATTAAGCCCGAGAGGGGCAGGTGACTATCACCCCGTTTATTTATAAACGCGCGGGAGACATTCTGCAGACTTCGTTTCTAAACAAGAACGTTAACGCTATAGAATCGAAAGTATATTTTTATACATCGCGTTTGTAAAATATACAGTCAACGACGACCTTCTCCTTTGAATTGCCAGATACATTTTCCCGTTCCGTCAAGTGATTTAGAAATAACTTTAGTTGAAAGGGTCAGAGGTTTCGTATAAATTTATTGATGCATCAGTATAATAGCAAGTGTTTGTTTCAATGAAAAAAACTACAAATAATTTCATTTTGTTTCAGGAGTCACACGGCAGCACTCTGGACCGATGGAGCTTCTGTAATCCCGAGGAGGAGCCCCTGGTCCTCCAGCAATTTCTCAGGTTCGGGGAAACAAGAGCCATAACGCAACAGCTGCTCTTGGCGCAACAGGCCCTTCAGGAGCGCACCCTGGAGCGTCTGGAGCGTCGCCCTCTGCCGCACCCTCGGGTGATGTCTCCAAGTCGCCGTCCGTCGCCGCCTAACGTTCCTCCGCCTGTCTTCCATTCTCAAGCTCACACGATGTCGCCTCATCAAAAGCACCCTTTAGGGTTCTTAAAAATGACTCCAGTTTCAAGCAGTCCCATTTCGTCTACGTCACCGCCCAATATGAACAGTAGTCCGTTGAATCGACTCCAAAGCATGCAGCCTTTTGACTACCGCAAACTCAGTGCCGCTGGCCTCCCAACGTTTCCTAGTCGTGTAAGTCCCGACCTCGGTCGACGTCGACCCTCCGAAAACGAATCCTTGGGGCTCAATCTGAGCATATCCACTTCTTTGGCTAACTGTTTACCTCCTCCACATCCTCCAACATCGCTAAGTCATTCAGCAGCTGCAATGGCTGCATCTGCTAATGCTTTAGCAGCAGCCAGTTTAGTGGCATCATCATTTACTGGACTGATGTCTACCAGACTTTCTACGGGTAGTAAGTCGCCATCAAGTGCAGAACCTTTTGCCGGAAATAATAACAGTGAAGAAGATGATTGTTCTGATGAGAACTCTCATAGTGCATTAAACCTGAGTCGTGACAGAGACGCGTTGAAAACTCCTAGACAGCCTCGTATGCTATCCGGAAGAAAACCATCTTCTCCAATTAAGAGACAATGGGGATCACCTAGTTTACCACTTAATTTGGGCACTCAGTTTATTAATCCAGCTACTGGAAAGAAGCGGGTGCAGTGCAATGTTTGTCTAAAGACCTTTTGTGATAAAGGTGCTTTAAAAATTCACTTCTCTGCTGTACATTTACGAGAAATGCATAAGTGCACGGTGGAAGGCTGCAATATGATGTTTAGTTCTAGAAGGTCTAGAAATAGGCACAGTGCCAATCCCAATCCTAAGTTGCATTCGCCACATCTGCGAAGAAAAATATCACCACATGACGGTAGAAGCTCTCAATCACATCCATTGCTCATACCGCCTCAAACCGGACTTGCATTACCAGCTGCAGCAGCATTAAATCCTCTAAATCCTTTTGGCCCATTTCCGTTGCTGACTCCTCCTCCAGATATGAAGTACCATTCGCTGGCTACGATGGATTTTAAACAAACTCTTGATCTAAGCATTCAGCGGAGTATGGAAGAAAACAAAAATATATCTCGAGATTCCAGGACCCTAGTATTGATGTCATCAAATCAACAACAGTCGGAAGACGAGGACGATGATGAAGATGGCATTGTTGTTGTGGGAGGTGACGATGAAGATGATTCTCCCCAGGATAGACATGTTTTTACCAATGTTGAACAAATAAAAGGAGAGTATAGAGAGGTCATGCAGTCAGAACCAGAAGAAATACCTAAACCTCCAAGTCCAAAGCTCCAACCTCCTAAAGAACCTTTTGAACCACTTAGAGAAAAACTCGAACCAGTTCAGACAAACAGTTGTTTGCCTCCGCCGGCATCAATTTCTGACCAGCCAGAAGACTTTAGCATGCCTGCTAAAAAGCAGAAAATGTCCATATCAGATGCTGATGAGGAAGTTGTAAGTAATGTTGATAGCAACGAGGATTCCTTAAGTGTTGTAGATAACCACAGTTTAAAGGACGAAACTAGTAGCGTACAAACGAACAAAAGAAAGCGAAAAAGTCAAAATCCTACAAGATGCGCGGTACCTTTCATAATGGAGGATCCTCCAAGCGATGGAGATTCGTCGAATGACGTATTTGCTGAACGATTAGCTGAATCTACTAGAAGACTTGAAGTAGAGTCAAAAGTAGAACCTAAAAAAGAAATCAAAATGGAGGAAGAAAGATGCGACTCTCCTCTAGACCTTGGTAAACGAAGTCCTGACGTAAATGCCAATGATACTGAAAAACCGATAAGTAACGAAATAAAAACTTCACTAGCTCCCCTTTTTTTAATAGACAAAATAAAAAAAGAAAAACTTTTTCATGATTCCGATGTACCAGAAGAAAATGACGATCGTCCAGCCAGCTCAGTAGAAAGTAATAAAAGCGACGAATCGTTTGATTCATCCAATGCATTAAGGCATCTAGAAAGTCTTTCTCATGGGCATTTTAGTGACTGGATGTCAAAAGGTCTTCACCTAGGATTAGGGGCACCGGGATCACAATTTCCGCCTTTGGGGTTTATGATGAGTGGTGGTCCTCCTAGTCCAGCGCGGTCCCAAGCCTCATCGGCTGGAAGCAGTAACGGGGGCGAGTCGCCTGACGAAAATAGCCAGAATCAACTTTTTGGGCATTTTGATAACGGACAATTTATTAGTACGATGGATGTACCCATCGACAAAGATAATCCCAGAAGGTGTACTGCCTGTGGGAAAGTTTTTCAGAATCACTTTGGTGTTAAAACACATTATCAAAACGTGCATTTAAAACTTATGCATAAATGTAATGTTGATGGATGCAACGCAGCGTTTCCCTCAAAAAGAAGTAGAGACAGGCATAGTGCAAATTTAAATTTACATCGTAAGCTTCTTTCTACTACCTCTGACAAAGCAGGGGCTGGTTTATCCCCTTTTGCTAGTTTTGCTGCAAATCCCGCTTTGCACAGTGACTTTCTAACACGACTGTATGCTGAAGAAGCTTTTAAAAATCATCATATACCTCCTAACCTCGATCAACTGATGCTGAACGGCGACAGAATCCCCCACCCTCCGCTTCTTTTGCCTCCTCCTTTAGGAGCTTTACCCTTTCCGTTAGGTAATTTTAGTCACTTTGGTCAGTTCAATGGATCCGCAACACTCAAAGAACGGTCTTCCACTTCTAGTTCCCCAATTTCTTCTTCGCCACCCCCTTCGAATGTTCCTCACAGCCCTCCCAAATATATTCACTGCGTAGAAGAGGATCTTCCTACCCCTGATAAAGAAGGAAATCTACCGTGTAGGTTCTGTCGAACGTCATTTATCAGTTCCGCGCAGTTAAAAGACCACTGTGAAAAGAATCACTTATCTGAAATGTTCAAATGTACGGTTATAGGATGTCCGAAAGTATTCGTTTCCCGAACGCGAAGAAATATCCACTCGGAAAACGAGTCGCTGCACGTAAACTTAACAAAAAAAGAATCGGATGTGTCGTGACCCTTAAGTAATGGTTTAGCTTTAAGGACTGTACCTTTTTGGTGGTGATCGACCTGTTAAAGTACTTATCAAACGTTAAATAATTTTGACATGTGATTTCTAGATTAATTGATTTAGTTTTAATAGGCATGTGACTACAAAAAAGTAATACCACAATTTTTTAAAGATTTTAATGGTCAATAAATTCATAGGAAATTTTTTTAGAAGTGTTACGTTAAATTATAAACAATTTTTCACTTTGATGGCAACTGTTGGTTATTTTAGACCGATATAGGAAAGTTTTATTAATTTAAAAATATCTGACATTTTTTATGTCTCTTTAAAATTAGCCTTTTTTATCTGCAAAAAGATATTTAAAAGGCTCAAAGAAAAAAATTGAGATTGAAAATAAAAAATAATTAAAGTATTTGTACAACAATAATTAAAATTTTATAAAAAAAATTGTAGCAAGTTTGATGATCAAAATCGGAAAATTTTAGGATGGCATGTTTTTTGTAGTTATATGTATTTTCTTAAAGCCAGTTGTTTTTCCTTAATTTATTATGCTTGTACAAAAGATTTCGTATATAAATTTTAGGAATTATATAAAAATTTAATAGCCAGTCGTGCAAAATACTCATTTGTTTTGTAAATATTATACAGTAGTTTAGTGATCTCTAGTACGTTGTGATGTATAAGCTGCTATTTATGTGGAACAATGTTTAAAGAATTGCTCATTTTTGTATAATCAAAGTCAACCTTCAGCAAAACTGTATTTGGCATATTGGGCCAGCTAGAAGATCGTGCAATTTTTTGTATAAAATAAAACCACAAATCTGTTCCTACCAATTACATGCTGACGACTAAAGAAGGCATTTTTTTCGGATATACTTTATACAAAAAATGATATTGTATATTGCAGGCCCATATACAATTGTTTAACCAATCTGTATGTTCGCTTGTAGAAATCAAAACTACGTTACCTATGATAAAAGGTCATAATCCATATATCCACTGTGAACATTTTGACGATCATGTATATTTTAATGTGCAATAACTTTGTAAATATGCTATTTTGTCTGTATATGTATAGATGTACATAAATTACTATAAAGGGATAATAACGATGTCCTTAAGGTATACGAAGAATGAACAGTTTTATTTTATTTTCCCTGAAATAATTTTTTTTTTCTTATTAAAGGTACAAAAGATCTGAAGTTTGTTTCTGTCGAACTGAAAATGTTGTTTCATTTGAAAGCCCAATTTAAAAAAAGTTATTTTTTATTAGCACTGTTTAAATGTTTTTGTTATTGCACCCATTGTGTACAGAAATATGTATCGCCTTTGGGCACGATAAAATATAGCTGTCGTAAAAACATTGATTTTTGTGTTTGATTTACCCTAATTCGTACAATTTTTAAACACCAGGAAAAAAGCGATCCGATTAAATATGAGACTTTCCATGCGCATTCGTCCGAACAAACTAAAATTCGGAAGGCGGCAGAAAAATCGCTGCCCTGCAGTGGCGGCTTTCGAAATTTTAAAGTTGTATATCTCTGTTGCTATACTTATGGGACCCAAGCCAAGTTCAGGTTTTTTAATAGTGAACCCACTAGGAATGTTGTGGTAAAAAAATATATTTTGTAATTTGCGAAAAAAAGTTTTTGCGTTACCCCCAATGGGAAAAAATGAACACGTTTAGGTATTTTAGTTATTATTTTTTTCTAAACAACCTTTACATAATTTTGTAGAAAATTTTGAAATTTGAAAAGAAAAAAATGTGTTAGTGGAAGTTATAGTCATTTGAATTTTCCTAAAACCAACACATTTTTTTCTCTTCAAATTTAAAAATTTTCAAAAAATGATGTAAAATTTGTTTAGAAAAACCACTAGGCGAGTGAATAACTATTATTGCTGTGCCCCATCCTTATCACCAAAAGGATCGCTCAGAAAAATCTGAAAAAATCACGAACATTGAGAATTAAGTGTAGATTGAGCCAAAATTATCAGGATTGAACAATTCTAGAGCGATCGATTATTATAAACAATTTAATTATTTCCTTATAACTGCTGAACCATTGGTTTTAGGGGAAAAGTTTTTCGACAAAAAATATTTCTCACGATGTAAGGAACAACTTTTGTCGTTACACGTTTTTCAAAATTTTGAATTTGACTCAGTCGAAACGCGAGTGCATTACTATTAATAATTTAAGTGGGGGGGGGGGGGGGGGGGGCACTTGATCGATTTTTTTATAGCTAAATTTAATTTAAAAAATACATTCAGTTCTGGCTTTTTTCACAAGATCCCGACCACACGAAAATTCAATTAGGAGTGTAACAAATATTTTTCAAAAAATATAAATACATTTTTAATGGAAATACTGTCAGGTTATTACTAAATGTTTTAAAATCAAGCAAGGGTTAGTATTAATTTTTATAACCACTAGGCCAGATTTTTCAGTTAAGCTGGAGGTAAATTTTTTATAAATCTATCTTTTGCTGCTTCATCGTGTAATTTCGTAACGCCATAACAAGTGGCACTTTATAGGTTTAAAATAATCAGCCCACAATTATCTCAAAAAGGTAAGGTCATGCCATGGATTGCTGACAACTTACAGGTTCAAAAATAAAAGCGCGGGCAAATGTCAAAAGGCCTAAGTAATATCAGTTGTTAAAAATGAAAAATCTCTAAGGCTCGCAGGTGCAAAATAAAGAGCTGCTGCTTAAAAATTGTAGCAACAGGGCTTTTAGTCTAATCATGGGGTTAGTCAAAACGCGTCTAATAAAAGGCCCAGGATAATAACAGGAGTCTTAAGTATATGTACGTACAGCCATTGACTCCTCAAAATTTCGTATTGCATTGGGGTTCCATTAAGACCTAGAGGTGGGAATTGCCAATGGCCGTACAGTGTACACGCATAGTTCGTATGTCAATTTTTAACATTTAATATATTTGTAAAAAACAAGCACGATTATTATGACATTACAATTAATTATAAAAAGTGCTTTATGTCTTATTTCAAAAGATACAGGAGATATTATTAAAGTTCACCTTGTATACATACCAGCATCATTAGTAAGTAATCTAAAGGTATAAAACGTCCTAGCCCTTGTCGGAGTTTGAAGGCCAGAGTAAAACGAAACAATTAAGACGAGTTATTAATTACTGGTCAAGCTAAACAATTATTTTGCCGATTAGCGAACAAAGTGTTATAAAACAATAATTCTTTATAGAAAATTAAAACGGATTCAGTCAGTATCCAGTGGTGATTGGAAATGAATACGGCCCCCTGGGGCGGAAACTCGCATGCCCCCCCGTAGTAAGTCACACAGACTCATTATTTACAGGGCTGCGGGCCCCTTTGCCAAGACAGGACTAGCCGCGCAGCTTTCAAGGTCACGAAATGGATCGGTTCATTTAAATAGAACACTTATCAAAACATAACCCCCGATAGGATATTTTAATAAATTATTGATGAACCTATATGGCGTTCAAATTGATTCTTTTTATTATTCAATTCTCAATGTTTGTCATTTATATCTACACGGTAAAAAATAATAAATACACTGAGCGGGTTTCCCCTAAACTTTTTGGAGATAAAGAAATAAATTTTTATGTTTTCTAAAAAAATATATTTTCGGAAAATGTATTTTTGAAAAATTCTTTTAAAAAAATTTTATTTTCGAGAACATTTTGTAGATCCATTTCTGAAACACTATCTTTTTCGAATATCTGTTTTTCGAAAAAATGTACTTAATTTAACATCAAAAAATCGGTCAAGTGCAAGCTATACTTGCACAATATAGTGTTCCGTGTCACCAGCCCCCCACTTACTCGAGTTTCGACTGAGCTAATTTAGAAATTTTGAAAAACTTGTAAGGACAAAAGTTGTTCCTTACATCGTAGGAAATATTTTTTGTCGAGAAACTTTTCCTCTGAAGTCAATGGTTCAGCAGTTATAAGGAAATAAACATATAAATTGTTTATAACAATTGATTGCGATAGAATTTTTCAATTCTGATAATTTTGATTCAATCTAGACTTAATTCTCAATGTTCACGGTTTTTTTCACATTTTTCTGAGCGATCCTTTTGGTGATAAAGATGGGGGACAATAATTTTTAATTTTTTTTACATTTTTAAATTTACCAGTGGCGTGCAATGCCATTTAAAACAGGGTAGGCAAAAGTTGTATTGTAAGTCAAAAAGCATTTTCGAGCATTCACGTACATAAATTCCACGTTTTGTCACAAATGTCTCGATAAGGAGTAAAGGAGGTAAGGAGTACACCGAAGAACAACGAAATTATTTATAAATTAGATCAACACGGCGCGGCGGTCTTTCCTTGAAAATTCTTTTAAAACATCATCATACAAATTAGTTTTTCGATTTAGATCCTGCAAAAGGTCGCTCCTAGAGAGATCATTGTTAATTCGCTTAAGCCTTCCTGTCCCTCTGTGTTTTAGTAAATACTTACGAATTCGTTTTAGTCCAGAAAAAAATCGTTCTGCAGTCGCGGTGCTAGCCGGAATAGTTAAAATTAATTTCTTAAAATTATCAGTTCAGGAAACCATGGGCGCACCCAGGATTTCTTCTTGGGGGAGGGCTGAGCAATGCAATTCGGTGGATTTCCTCAATTAGTAATGCATTTTTTTTAAATTTTTGTGGGTCTAAGATGTTGATATGGGGGGGGGGGGGGGGGTGTGGGGTGTGTGGTGCGCAAAAAATGATTTGGTTATTTTTTGTTTCCTTTAAAAGTCAAAACGATCCGGCGCAAATTTTGACAAAATCGCAGTGAGATGTGTAAGGAATGTTCTTAGAAACAATCAAAGAGCATGTGAATCAAAAATGGCAAAAAAGACTTGCATTTTTTATATTAGTAGCGATTTATATTCATATTTTTGTGGTATAATTCATTTCAAAGACCTTACATAGACGGCGAATGTTTGTTTTTGTTTATATTTTGTAGAATATGTAGGAATGGTTAATGTTACAATGTTTATTTTTATAAAATTCACTATTGAAATACTTTTTGTACAAAGTTTCAGGGGGGCGCCCGCCCCCTGCGTCCCCCTAAATCCGTCACTGTATCTAGATCTGAACCAGAAATTTACATATAAAATAATGTTATTAAAATGTTTCCATAAGACCCTCCAATTAATAAATATTATGGTTAGGTCGTCCTGGTTTTATAATTTTCTCTCCGGGCAGTAAAAGTATCAACGATGAAAACATCTAATGGCAGACCTTATGTCTGGGTGACCGGAGGGCCAGTCGCACAAAATAACTATTTGTGATTAAATCACAATTAATTTTCTAAGACATTTCGAAAATTACATATAATTTAACAAATTCTTAATTGCTATATTCCCAGAACCGCGCCGTTGACCCTTGTCAAAATTTGGCCGCTGGTCACACTGTGTTATTAGCGTGTCACACATGTTTCACCTTTTCAGAGAACTATCTGTGGCTCGACAAAAATAAGACGAACCTTTTTTTTAAACCAAAATAAATGTCCAATTTAAAATGTCATTTGCAGTGGCGGCGGAAATTATATCAGTGGCGTTGCTTTACGATTTAAAAAAATTTGGTCAAGTTCAAGCTATACTTGCACAATTAGTGTTTGCTGCCATCAGCCCCCAACTTAACCTGAGCAAACCTCGGTCGCCCGATCTCCTCCGTATCACATCGCGTATGCGCGGAGCTGTGTGGGGAGCGTTCCGACTAAGCCAAATTAAAAATTTTTAAAAACGTGTAAGGACAAAAGTTGTTCCTTATGTTGTAAGAAATATTTTTTGTTAGAAAACTTTTTCTCTAAAACCAATGGTTCGGCAGTCATAAGGAAATAAACAATTAAATTGTTTATAACAATTGATCGTCCTAGAATTTTTCAATACTGATATGAAGCTACACCTAATTCCCAATGTTCATGATTTTTTTAGCCTTTTCTGAGCGATCCTTTTGGTGATAAGGGTGGGGGGCAGCAATTTTTAAGCAGTTTAAGCGTTTTCCCAAAAAATGTTTTTAAAAAATGCATAAAAAAATGCTGAATTCAAACTTTCATTGTCACACCATGCCTTTGAATATTTATTATAGCCTGATTCTCCAACGCTAGTCCGGTCTAATTTGACAAACAAAAGTTTGAAACTGACAAGTGTAAGACTAAGACAACTAAGTTTTATCATCTGAAATTATTTCTGAGCTTTTTCGCAAATTTATAAAGAAAAGGGCAATTTTAGTACTATGTACTTTCGACAATAATAGAACTAAATTCATTACAGCAACTCGTTCCTAGATAAAAATCATTTGGAAACCAAGCAAGCCGCTGAAATATCAGGATAATTCATAAGTTTTTAATGACGAATTATTAACAATGAAAGAGCAAAAACCTATCAAAACATAACTGATCAACTATAAGATCTTAATTTAAACCAGTACTAAACCGTAAACCTTCTAAGTGAATCTGAACGTTAGGTTGTAGGAAACATAATAAAAAATAAATGATATTTCAATTCATATTTTAAAATATATATATATTTTTTTATGTACTAAAGTACAATATCGTTTTGTTGAGTAATAAAAACATTAAAAAAAAATGAAAGCTATACTATTATGAAAGATAAACAAATATAAATTATAAAAAAAAAAAATAACCTACATTAGAAAAACACTAATGAAATGTTAAAAAAATTGTTACAGTATTGGTCGCGCTGGCTACAGTCGTAGCCCAGTGGCAAATATCTCGCACTACCATGCTTTATAGCCAGTGGGTATTTACTGACAAAGACTGCTATAGTAGATGAATGTTTAACGTCTCACAACTCTAAATAATCTTACTTGAAATAAGAGTGGGCTACGATCGTAGCCCGCGCGACTATGGAAGGGCTAAGCAAATTTTAGTTACGGAGTCCCATTACAACAAAAATTATTTATAAGGTAAAATTAATATGCTTTCTTTTTAGATAACAATACTTATAATGCCTGTTATACCTGCTGAAAAAACTCCCCTTTTGCTTAAGTTGTACACGATTAAAGTTCAGATAAACAGTTTAGCCTCAGGCAGAGGGACAGACACGCTTTGTCGCTCGTTCTATTAAAATAATCATGGAAAGCCCAATAAATTTTAAGAGATAACATCGTCATTTCAACTTGTCAACAATTAGTAATACCGTGACTTACTTGATATATTTTTAATTAGTTTGGGGTGTAAATGGCACCAATTTTACGGTTTTAATGGATTAGTTATTCGGATTTTTCTTTCTTGAATTGAATTAATTTTTAATTTTCTTCTAAACATTTATTTTCCAGTTAATTAATTATTTTGCTTCTATATCGAGTCAGCTGAATTAAATTCATTTTTCATTTATTTTTCTATTAATTACTGAACTACTTTTGCTTTTATATCAATATTAAGTTTATTTTTAATTTTTTCAAAACATTTATTTTTATATTAATTAACTACTTTTGCATTATATCACGTAAGCTGAATTGAATTAATTTTTAATTTTTTTCTAAAAATTTATTTTTCTAATAATTAACTATATTTGCTTCTATATGAAGGAAGCTTAACAGACTACAATATACTAAAGAAATGAAACTGCATTACTTAACAGTAACGGCTATGTAATTTTAAAAAAGTATACCGATTTAAGATCATAAAATTTCAATAATTGCCCCTAATTTACATAAGTATTTCCCCCGAAGACAGAACTGAATACTATGGTTTGCATGTGAAAAACCAAATAAAATCAGCGTCTTTAATCTATTAGATTTGGTTAATTAGACAATTATGTAACATATATGAGTGAGAAAATGCATCAATCGCACAAATAGCAGGCAATTTTAGCTAAAGTGTCACGTTTTACATTAAAGTTGCTGATTTGGCCACTACTACTGCTTTTTCGTGACACAGGTAAACGTAATTGGGAGATCGAACCTCATCATCTATGCGCTATTTGCTAATTTTACCTTATACAGTGGCTCAAAATTATTATGAAAACGTTCATCCGCTGACGCTACCCAAAAAAATAAGCAAAAACGGTTTTTACTTCAATTTTCTTTTAAATGCTGTAACTGTAAGTATTTAGGTTATGTGAGTATTGATTTTCGAGATATACCCTAACATAAATTGCTATAAATTTTATAGCATTAGTCAAAGGCCAGTGGCGGATTTAGGGCGGGCGCAGGTGGCGCGCCTAGAGCCCCTAGAGCCTTGTACAAAAAGGATTTCAATAGCGAATTTCATAAAAATAAATATTGTAACATAAACTTTAACCATTTCTACATATTCTACAAAATATTATAAACAAAAACAAAAATTTTGCCGTCTACGTAAGGCCTTTGAAATGAATTATACCAAAACAATATGAATAATAGATCAATACTAATATGTAATATAAAAAATGCAAGTCTTTTTTGGCATTTTTGATTTACATGCTCTTAGATTGTTTCTGAAAACATTCCTTACACATCTCACTGCGACCTATCAAAATTTGCGTCGGATAATTTTGGCTTCTAAACAAAACAACCCAATATATATTTTTTTAAAAACATCTCTTCGGAAAGTCAATTTTTTCGAAAACGGACTAACGAAATTTTTTAATAATATTTTCTCGAAAATATATATGAAACCTACATTTTTTCAAAAATGTCCTGATCGCCATTTCAAAGATGCTTTTTAGAAAACGGATTTATGAAATATTTTCTCGAAAACCCCGTATTTCGAAAGTACGTCTTTTCAAAAATGTCTCCAAACAGATACATTTTTCGAAAATATATTGTTTTGAAAACAATATTTAGAAAACTAAATTATGAACTCTAGTAGCTTGGAAAATGTTAATGAAAAAAAGACGAAAAAAGATCCTGAACAAACCCAAACGAACCTTTTTTTGGTTTGATCACGTTTCCTTAGGTTTGGTACGTTACTTTCTTGTATATTACTTTTTCAAAAAGCCGTTGCTTGACAAAATTAGTACTATCTGAAAAAATTTAATTTTAAAATGTCTTTTCGAAAATTTTTCAATCAGTCCAAATGGACAGAAGGTATAAGTAATTAAAAAATGCTTGTATTGTCGCACTCGAGCTTGCCCGTTTTTTTTTTGTTGGTCTGTACTCTTGTGTAGCTCGAATTGACCTTGACGGAATTCTAAAGCGGGCCCTGTAAAAGGCTAAAAGGTAACACCATCCTTGCAAGGCAGAATAAAGACAAAATTTTATACACACTTATATATATATATATATATATATATATATATATATATATATATATATATATATATATATATATATATATATATATATATATATATATATATATACATATATATATATTTAACGCCATATTTTACGGCAATTATTATAACTAGGTGGTATTATAATAAATTTGCAACACGGTGTTAATGATCGCCCTCTAGATAAGCCAGGTGCCACGGAAGTGACTCGGGCTATGTGGCACGGTTCGATCCCCAATTTAACCCCCTACGCAACGTGTGTGCATGTAAACACAATTTGTCCGATTTTACAGATAAAATCACCCCATCGTTTGTTATTTTTGGTCACTCTGGAAATACCAAAAAAAAACATAAATATGAAAATGGACTGATGTAATAACAAAAGCCAAAATTGCGGAAAGCAGGTACATTTTTTAGATTTTTTTTGTAAATTTTTACAAAACATGGAATTGCACATTTTGTGCCAGTCACTGTAAGCCATATACAATACAGAAATGGCTTATCACCTATTTATATTGCTCTGTAGTGTGTATATATGGACAGTGGTGGATTCAGGGGGAGGGCGCAGTCCCCCCCCCCCCCCCCTAGAGCCTTGTACAAAAAGGATTTCAATAGCGAATTTTATAAAAATAAATATTGTAACATAAACATTAACCATTTCTACATATTCTACAAAATAATATAGACAAAATCAAACATTTCCCGTCTCTGTAAGGGTCTTTGAAATTAATTATATCAAAAAAATATGAATTTTTCGAAAATATATATTTTTAAAAACAATATTTAGAAAATTACATTATGAACTCTAGTAGCTTGGAAAATGTTAATGAAAAAAAGACGAAAAAAATCCTGAACAAACCCAAACGAACCTTTTTTGGATTTGATCACGTTTCCTTAGGTTTGGTACGTTACTTTCTCGTAAATTACTTATTTAAAAAATCGTTAGGTACTATCCGAACAAATTTAATTTCGTAAAGATGTTCTCTGAAAAAATGTATTTTTAAAAAGTGCCTTAAAAAAAAATTGAAAAATTGGTTTTCGAGAAATTGTACTTTCGTAAGTACTCGTATATACCCCCAAATGAGCAGAAGGCATAAATAAAAAAAATGCTACAATATTTACACTTCCATATTAAACCAGCAATTTGTCCTGTCGTGTATAAGCTAAGATGACCAACTCTTCTAGTTGTTTCTTTTTCAACAAATACCTTTGATATTAGATTATGTTAATTTTTTTGAAAAACAGCTTCTTCGAAAATATATTTTTTTTAAAAAGAACCTTTTAAAAATAGATTTCCCGTAAATATATATTTTAGAAAACATAGTTTTTCTAGAGTTAATTAATGAATGAAATATCAATGAAAAAATGATAAAAAGATAATAAACTAACCTAAAAGAACCTTTTTGTGTTTGGTGAGTTTTATGTTTCCTTATATTTTTGCTATGTTACTCTGTAGTAAATTACTTTGAAAAACGTGTTGGTTTTTTAATATAAATGTCGTAGGCAGAATACAAATTTAGGCTTTTTATAAACTTCCTAGGCAGTTTAGAAAAGGCCGGCAAAACGCGAGCATAAAATGCATTTTTCGTTATGACTAAAACAAATTCAGGCAAATTGATAAATGCCGGCAAAACAAGAACAGAAGAATATATATCGCGTTGTGACGTGAAAATAAAATGGAAAATACTATTAAGTATTGAGAATAATATTTTCTGCCACCTAAGTTCAGTTTTGTCACTAATCTGCAATGCCCTAATTATACGGACGTAGAAAGGTTTTTTATGCGAACGGTGGAGCGGAGGGCACCCTAAGGTCGGAACAGGGTTAGCACCTGGTTAGGGGCCCTGACCAGTCTCTTTCCTCGCAGGCGAAGAGGGATCGGTGCGCCAGGGTGTTGGTTGGGGTCCTCTTCGGCTGTGTTGATGTGCACGTCTTCGCGTGCAAAAGTCGACTAGTTTAATATTCACGTTTTGACGGCACCGTTTTTGGCAAATTGTAAAATGCCTAAAAATAATCAGTCACAACGTGATATATATTCTTCTGGTATTGTTTTGCCGGCATTTATCAATTTGCCTGAATTGGTGTTAGTCATAACGAAAAATGCATTTTATGCTCGCGTTTTGCCGGCTTTTTCTAAAATGCCTAGGAAGTTTATAAAAAGCCTAAATTTGCATTCCGCCTACGACATAAATATTCGAAGTATTTTTCGAAACAACGTTTAAAAAATGTTCTTCCTAAAAACATGTTTTGTTGAAAAAATTTAGTTTCAAAAAGGGATTAAAAAAATTCGAAGTTGGTTTCAGAAAAAAAAACAATTTCGAAACCATCCCTAGTTTTCGAATATCTGTATTATAGAAAAAGTTCTGTTTTCGAGAAAATATATTTTCGAACAAAAGTGTTTTCGAAAAATTTTCATATATCAGTCCAAATGAACAGAAGGTAAAAGTAATTAAAACAATGCTGGAATATTGGTAAGTTAGGATGACAAACCGTTCTGTTTTCGCAGGAGCAGGTTTAGATATTTCGTCCATTATGAAATAGTGTACATTTCTTAGAACCTTAAACAATAAAAAAGTAATGTCGCACTCGAACTTTACCCCTTTTTTTTGGTCTGTACTTTTGTGTAACTCCAGGTGACCCCCCCCCCCCCCCCCCCCCCCGACGAAATTCTAAATCCGCCCCTGTTTACGCACACTGTATATAAAGGCAAAGATGTTTAAAAAGGCCAGACATCATTTAATCATTGTCAGGCCGAGGTAGAATGTTTGACAAAAGAATTCATTTTATTTTCCTTTAGAATAAAATTGATGAGAAGTGCTTTCAGTTTTAGACAAAAGCCAATCAAAAACGCTCATTATTGCCGGTAGGTGGGACATGCACGGCAATTACAGTGTTAATAACAAATAGGAGGTGATTATTATTATTATATAAGGAGTTGTTACTTGACCGGCTACGAATCCGAGGAAAATGACTGGGTTTAAATGGTTTAACTAATGTTTATAGAAGTTCATGTGGATTTTGAAAGATTTCCGAGAATATTAGCTTCGCTAAATTAGCTTAGGTTCTTATAAACGAATCAAACTCATCGAATCCTGCGACTACAAGACTAATATTGTAATTTTGGAAATTTTTCCCTATAGAATAGTGAAAAATGAAGCCAAAATAATGCTTGTGATGACGCTAATTTTGAAAGCTGTCTGTCTGGTAATAATTTCCCTTGCAAATTTGTTAAAACCAGGCAATTTTGTCGAAACCTACAAAATTTTAGAATAACCATTCAACAAAATGCAAATGCGATGTCGTGTAAAATTGCAAACAATTTGCAAATTTTACGCATTCACGTTGGGGCACTAATTATATTTAAGACCCGGTAAATAATCTATTATTATTTTCTAAATAACTATCTGGAGTCGCACTCACCGACAAAACTTCGCATGGTTCCCATACAATTACGGATTAAACAAAAAGACTTACATTTAATTGCATCAGTTACAAACGTTTTGAACAGCCAATCGTCGATTATAACTCAATGATACATAATTTTTAGTCACTCTAATGATACGCGCATTCTCACAAACGATGTTTTAGTCTGGGATTTTGTTAAATTATACATGATGAAGCTACTTTGCATCTCAATTTTACTTATGTTTTTCATAATTTTATGTCATTCAAACTATATAATGATATTTTTTATTTTTTTAGCAGACATTCAATAATACTTAGTTGCTAATAACGTGCACCAATGTTTAAGGACTCCTATTTTTTAAAAGAAAATTGTTGGCAAATTTTTTCTAATTTCCTGTACCTACATCATCATATGAAAGTTATGGGGAAGCTTTTTAACACAGCAACTAGAACCAACATTTTTTTTATTTAGGCTGGCCTTACAGTCGTGTGTATTAGCCTATCCAAGAAATATTTATATTCGTTAGGTTTGTTACTGAACCCGAACAGTAATAAAACTGAATTTAATTTTTTATGATGCTCGATTTAAAAAGTATTTATTTAACCAACTGAATCTTCTAATCTGAAGCAAATTCTCGCGAATATTGCTTTGTCCGATAGAAAATTTTGTGGAGATTCCAAAAATTGTTAGGGTTTCGTCAAAGATTTTGTCCAGAAACGAATAAAAACTGAATTAAGGTAAAAAATTAAAATTTTTGTGATTCCCGTTTTAAAAAGTTTTTATTTAATCAACTCTGTCTTCTAATTTACAGCGAATTCCCGCGAATATTGCTCTATCTGATAGCCAATTTTCTGGAGATTCCAAAAATATATAACTTATTAAAGTTTGATTAAAGATTCTCTCCAGAAATTAATAAAAACCAAATTAAAGTGAAAATTTTAAATTTTAATGATCCGCTTTTCTAAAAATTTATATTCAGTCAACTGTTACTGCATCTTCTAATCTAGCGAATTCCTGACTGACTTAAAAGGAAATTTTCTAGAGATTCCCTAAATATATTACACTAGCTTTTGCTCGCGACTTCGTCCACGATATAACAATTTTACTCCATTACAAACTTTGAACCCCCATTTCACCCCCTTAGTGGTTGATTTATTAAAAACTGTAAAACACGTGTTTTACCATTTATTTTTTAGAGTACTTCTATGAAGTTTCGAGTTAATAGGACCATCTAATATTTTTTATCCATACAAAGTTTAAACCCCTGTTTCACACCCTTAGGGGTTGAATTTTGAAAATCCCTTCCTTAGTGGATGCGTACGTTATGTAACAAATCTCTGTCAGTCAGTCTATTAGCTTCTTTTATATAGAGAAGATAATAATATATTACTTATTAAGGTTTTGTTAAAGATTCTGTCTAGAAACTAATTTTCTTTAGTCTAATTTTTATGATCCTCGTTTTCCAAGTTTTTATTAAACCAAGTGCCTTTTGCTTTTCGAAAATAATAATGGTGTCGATTTCAAAAAATAAGTTATAATATATGTATGTACACGTAACAAGGTTTCTTATGCAGACTAAAATTTCGATTACTCACTGAAAAGGTGATTCGTCAAATTATGTATTCTTTTTCAAACTTTGGTACATTTGGGCTATAGAGTAATCCTCTCGAGAGTTCGCGACAAGGAGGGTGCGAAACAATGAAAGAAAAATGTAGGAAAACTGGCCGAACAAAGTTCGTGATACATATAGATATACTTTCATCAATAACTCACTATCGCTCCCATGAAATATGGAATTGTGGTTTATGAGATGACGTATCGATGTGCCAAAGGTCCCTGTTCGACACCCTCGCCTTTTTCTTAATATCCAACTTTTAGTTTTCTTACAATTTAATAATATGTACTTACTTTAAATCTCAAAACAAAAAAAAACATACCAGCACTTGACTTTAAAATTTTAAGACTAAAAACAGTTATTACTGAGCTGTTGGGTTTAATATTTCACTATTAGAGAACCCAGACATTTCATGAGAACCACTAGTAGAATAATAAACCCCACTAACTGCAGCTATATACCGATACTACCCCATAATTCTTACTTATTTACCTCATTATAATGATGGTAATACTAGAAGGAATATGATCCTACATAGCTTTTGTTTGGTAATACTATCGTTGAATTCTATGGCTATTTTTAAAGAATATTATAAACATAGACCTGCATTGGTGGTCCAGTAGCAATTGTTGGTAAATAGGCTTAAAGAGGATTTTTGCGTGTTCATATTTTCCGGGCAAAAGAACATGTCATAACCTTTTAGATGATGGTGAAATAATAAAAGATATTTCCGGTTCAGTGGAAATTTTGCCATTTCTGTAAATATGAAGAAATATTGTCATTTCGGTGTATATTACCTGTTATGTATGAGAAAGTACTGATTAGCACTTAGGAAAGATAGATTTCTTATCATAAAAATAAAATTTCATAGCATTTAATTATTATGAAGAAATTTCGCACATGTATTAAAATACTCAGCTGGAAAGTTTAATATTCTAGACAGTCCAATTACCAAATATTATTTTTGTTTCAAATATTTTGGCCAAAATAATGCAGCTAATTCCCTAAACGAAATTTTTCCACAAAAGTCTATGAATTAAATTTTTGAGGTAATATATATTGATAGCACGATAAGAACGTAGCAAAAGGCTGTATTCGATGTCATCAGTTGGTGTGATATATGGGGCCATATTTCACACAGAGACACTGGACTTTAGTAGAGATGATATCTGGCACTTCCGTAGCAAAGCACTCGGTCTTAGCGGGACGACAAGTGGTTATTTACTGGCCATAAAGTCTTACTTATAATTTATATAGATAATACACGTTATCTAGGCCGCGTCAGGGTATTTAGCAATGTGCTGTTCTTTTACTCGCCATAGAAGGATTATTAAACAAAAAAAATTGAAGAGTACAGGTTGTTTTAATAAAACCAGCCAATACTTTAAAGCAGGCGAACTCAATTAAGATCTATAAAAGGCTCTAATTTCTCTACGTATTTATCTTTGCCCTCAGGTGATCCCCGTTTCAAAAGATTTTTATTTAATCAACTCTATCTTCTAGCTTAAAGCGAATTCCCGCGAGTATCCCTTAATCTGATATCAAATTTCCTGAGGATTCCAAAATATAAAACTTATTAAAAATTCTGTTCACAAATTCATAAAAACTGAATTAAGATTAAGAGGTTAGGACGCTTCAAACTTTTGAGTCCGGGGCGCTGAGAAAGCTTAACTCGATCTTGCTCGCCCTCATCCCTAGACGCGTTTGATCTTTTTACAGTCCTCGTCAGTGGGAGTTTTAAACTAACTACTTGCATCAATAGGATATTAAATCAATATGGAATAGTACATTTGAAGATTCAGGTAACATCTGCAGGTATATTAAAAATAAGATGGTCTAAATCAGACGTAGGTACACTATACTCTAAGTTGGGCTATTATTGCTTATATAGTGGAAACTATTTTAGCAAATGCCCATTATGAAAGCTGACATGCCCACTGTGGTGTAAATACATGAAAGGGGTAACTTTGTAAGCCTGTTAACTTTAGTCTTAAACAAGACCACCCTTGAAGCTAGGCAGTGGATTTAATTTTGGCAAATTTTATTTTTAAAACTACGGCATATTGTGCTTTACATAATACTAACGGGATGATATAAGAATTTTAAAAAACAGAAGTATACAGGGTGTCCCCCCCATCTCTGTTAAAAAGGCAAAGATAGATATAGATGAAGAGCCAGCGACCGCCAGATTTATGTTATAGTGATAAGCCTAAGATTTTTTCTGTAGGTGTAGGTACACTATAGCAGGTAAACACCTTTGGATGTTATGAAACTTGAGTCAGTGGGGCTTTGGCAGGTCCTAAAGGTATATAGAAATGTAAGAGTAAAACGTTAGAATAACAAATCTGATTTTTTAATATGTTCAACCGGACACTCATATGAACAATTGCCAGACGCTTTTCACGGGTCGTAACTTCCGCCAGACGCTCTTAAGCTGTATAAATAATCGTGACATTTACGTTATAAGTAGTATGTAATCTGAATTTTATATATGTTATTCGGGCGACTATTTAACGATATTATCTGAGCAGCCAGACTCATCCCCCCAGACCTCCCCCCATAGGTAGTAAAAGGTCAGCCGTCAATATGGTAGACTCCCAGGAACATTTTCTGACTAAAATTACATTTTTACGTAGCCGTTTGGTTAACTCGTTGTAAACAATGAAAAATCAGCATTTTCATATTATTTTTCTTGATGATGTAAACGTAAATACATTTTTTAAAATATTAGAGTGGTTTTCTTCCGTGTGTTATTAATTTAATGATTTTATAATAAAAAGAATCGTGTGTGACCTTTTACTATGTCTGGCGGAAGTTATGTCCCGTGAAAAGCGTCTGGTAATTATTAATATGAGTTTATAATACTGTCCTGTTGAACATATTAGAAAATCAGATTTTCTTTAACGTTTTACTCTGACATTTTCATATACCTTAATGACCTGTTACCTGCCAAGGCCCTCCTGACTCAAGTAGCATAGCATCCAAAAGTTCTTACCTACTATAGTATACAGCTACAGAAAAAATCTTAGGCTTGATACTATAACATATGTCTGGCGGTCGCTGGCTCTTAATCTAATATATTTAAGCTAAGCTTGACATAAAATGACTTTAGTGACAAGAAAAATGGGCCGAAATAGCAGGATTCTATGTAAAATATTACTCCGAAAACAAGATGCATTTTGACAAAGGACAAAGACTTAAAAATCCCCGTTTTCAGCGCTGTCACTTCAAATTTCTTATTCCCTTTTTGTTGGGACCGGACGACGAATCGGAAAACTGTTCCCTTAGGATAAATAAAAATGTAAAAGGGAAAGCCCAAAGGAAATACTTACTGACCTTTTATTTTGCGAATCCTTATGCTTTTCTCGAAATTGCAAAATGTATTTTCAATCCTTTAAAAGCTACTGTCCGGGCCATTAAATGTCAAACCGGGATTTTTTGTACATATTGATGTATATACGTATGTATTGGAAATATTGCACATTTTTTACTTGTCAAAATTCTGCGAGGTAATTTTGCCTCTGATAATAAAACTAGTTGATATTAGAAAATTTTACACAATTTTAAAAGCAATTTCACACACTCACACCTTAAAATTGAGACAAACTGAAAAAATACCGCCTGTATAGTCACTAAAAACGCTTTTTTTCACATGTATGCACTGAAGGACGGTAATGTCTGTCATCTAGAGGAACAGCATTTATGACATAATAATAATGGTCCATGGGATTTAGGCCTTTTCATACCCGTAAACCCACAGAACGACCATCTTAATGTGAAATATGATGCCTCTGACACTGAGAAATAACCGGGAGACATTGATTCTTTTATAAAATTTATTTGTCATTTCTTATAATGATATAGGTGCCCCAACGCCGATGGCGGCAGAGAACGTCTCTTTTTTTATTCTTTAATAAACACTGTTTAAAATCCCGTACATATTTTTCATCCTTTCTTCGAAAAGAACTAACTTTTATAACTTTTAGGGTCTAATTCTTCTAGCAAATAAATTATAATATTAGGGGTGATGCTTAAAAAGTACATCAAGAAAAACGTACTACGTACAAGGGTTCCTCAAGAAGATGTAGGGTACTAAAATTTAAAAAAAAAATTTTTCTAAATTCAAATGATTGGTGGTTGGCGGGGAGGGGGGAAGGGAAACATGTGCAGGCAATTTGTTGCATAATTTGGAGACATTAAGTACGAATGAGCGAGAGATGTGGGATGTTCTAGGCCTTTATAGCTGGACTGTAAAGGGATGCATACGTAACGCGCCTCTTGTTATTCTGTTATAGGAATAGTTAAGGGGGGAATAATAGAGGCTGGTTCTTCAGAGCAAAATCCGTAAGAGTATCGTTAGAAAAGGGATAAATCCCCAACAGCACGGCTATGAGCGGCAGATGGAAGTTTTCTTGTAAGGGCTGGATCATTGATGAATCGAATGACTTTTTTTTAGGTAGAATCAAGGATGTTACGTGTCGAAGGTGATGCCGCTCCCCAGATGTGGTCTTATTTATAACATATAATAAATAACGAAAATCCTAATTCCCTAAAAAGGGTTCTAACGAAACTGAGCAACAATCGAGACTAACGATTGTGATAAAATTTCATAAATTTCAAAGAAATATCCAGCGAAAAAGTTTGTGGGTACATTTCATTTATTTGGGAGCTTGAGTGTCTGTAGTGAACGAAAAGGATACCGATGATAGAGAAAAATAAAAACAAAAATGTTGATAAGAAAAGAGCAGGGGGTGAAAAGAAGAAAGAAGGATAGCAAAGGAAAGGAGAGGAAAAAAAAGGAAAGCCGACTCACACACCCGGAGTTGGAAACGTCGGTTAAGAGTATAGTAATCACGTCTGTTTACAAATTATAAAAAATGTATTCTACTTTTTCTTTGTGTCCAATATTTGTTAAAGGCCAAAATAGTAGGGATGTTACCTGATTACTAAATACTCTTAAGACTTTACCAGTCCCTTAAGTGCGTGCGTGAGGTGGTATCTCCTCGGTCGAGGAAATCCTCCTCTACCACCTACATTAATATTATCAAAAAATTGCTTTCCATAAGTTTATTCTAGCAAAAAAAATGAGTGTCGTCAATATAGAATTGGCAAAAATAAGGTAAAATATAATTATATGTATTATTTCAATTTAGAGAAAAAATGTCAGTCCTTTATATTACTACTTTAAAAAGAAGATAAATAATTCTTTGTCCCCAGATTCCTTTGAAGTCCTTTCGAATTTATATTTGGTGACTTCGGATTCCCTATGTCATTTATAAAACTTCAAAGCGGCATTAATGTATCCACTAGTTTTTATACGTCAAAATATCATGATAGATGGCCTATGTAAATCGCATCAGTAGCTTAAAGTGATCTAATGATCTATAGCTGTATAGATTCACTCCTTCCGAATATCTATTGTGCCAATGATTTTGTTTGAAACTGGTGTTGTAGTCCTGAAATTTTTGTATTTTGATTTTTTTTTAATTTTGAATAAATAGGTTAGATTTTTCTCAATAATTTTTTTTAAACAATATTAAACATTGTCGTAATAACAAAAATGTAAACAAATCGCGATAGTTAAAAGTTAATGGATCGAATTACTATACAACGTGTCCCACTAGTCCCACAGGGTTCTTGCCATCTGGGAAAAATTTTTACTGAGAGTTAACAAAAAATCACTTATTGAATAATTGAATAATGTTGAAGTTTGGATTTTGTAAATTTATTCTTTCTTAAAAAGTAATACATTTGTTTTACATGGAAACTCCGTATATTACTGTATGAGGACTCTAAAGAAGGGGCTGAACAAGCCAGTGAAGTGCACTTTTGACCTTTTATACAATACAGGGCGAAGATCTACTTATAAGAAATTAAATTTCGAGATGCTGTAACTGATTTTATTGCTAAAATTAAATAAACGGTAAAAGCTCACCAAAGAATCACTTTGCACCGGGCATACTAAATGAATGGAAAGTGTTCAATTTCCCTAAAACGTTGTCTTGGAATATGTTTAACCGGAAAATTTACAGAAAATGCTAATGTGAAGACCGTATTCAAATGCAAATAAATAAAAAGACCGAAACTATAAAAGGGGGAATGGATTTGTCGTTACATTTGCAACCCTTATCCATTCGCGGAAAGAGCCAATACTTGAAAGTATAGCAATGACTGTACATTATTCAAAAACGATTCATCTTGTGGTCAGAGCGAAGGTTTATTTAGTAGCTATCCCCCCGACTCTCATTTACATTTTCGGTTAACTCTTGAGTTCTGCTCTCCGGGCTCAATTAAATCATTCACCCAAGGAAGTAACGTCGGTGGTTTTTAAATAAACCTTGTATACCTTATACATATTCATACTTGTCAATACACTTTTTGGTCATAAAAATGTTAACGATATATTTTTTTATAATCACGCACGCAAAAAAACTCTAAAGTCCAAGAAATTATTAATAAGAATAGCAATAGGACCGACCACGCCGCGCCGATAACTTTAAAACGGCGGAAATAGAGAGAAAGCTACCGATCCAGGGGGGAGGGAGACCGTAAGAAGGCAGTCTGTTGAGGAGTCCGGCAAACCGGACCCCTGTCCGGGGCACAAATTTTTATGGGCGGCATTTTGGCTGGAATTTGTAAAATAATTATCTCTTTTAATAAGTTCGGGGGCGGCATTTTACATTTTCGTCCGAGGCGGCAAAACTACTAGAGCCGGCGCTGGCTGCATGCTTGTCACTATCCTTTTTTGCAATAAAAAATATTTAATATGTATTTTTTTAAATCATCTCGAGATACCTGCAAAAGAAAATTCTCGTCTCGTTCCGCAGTTGGCTTAATATGTGTTCTCGTTTCGCTTCGCCAAAGCGAGACGAGACCAAGAGAGACTAGAGTGAAACACACTACACGTGTCACACATTCTTTTACATATACATATGCACGTGAACTATGAGTATATAGATGTGTTGTGCTGGCGTAGTATATACCTACACACCGTTTGAAACTTTGGCACGCTAATTACACTTATCTGCAGATGGCATCTGTGCATGCGAAACCCCGTAACTTCTATCTGATCACGCTATTCCTATTTGTGGGCTGAAATAAATTACAATCGTAGCTACGTATTTTATACGTGGAATAACACATACCTGTGTGCTACATAATTACAATTGGTTCAAAAACAAATCACAACCGCTCAAATCGTCGTTCGCACGCACTTGACTTTGCGATTTAGGCTAAATTCAAGGGCAAAGGGTTAAATTTGATTTTTTTAAAGGTTGTTAGTTGTAAGGATGTTCCAATAGGTACTGGGGATTTAAACTTGGCGCCATTTTTCACCAACTTAACTTAGAAATTTTATATTTTGCATGTCATCTAGAGACTCGTCAATTTGCTAATTTTATCTTAGAAGAAGCTAGAAGTAATGCAGAATTTTGCAATAAAATTATCTTTTCCAAGAAAAAACTTTACATTATCTTCGAGTAACTGTGTGATATGCATTGTGACCTGGAGGGTGTTATAGGGCCGTTTTTTCCTAAAAATGACGATGTTTCACCATCAATGTCAATGGCGAACGCTTCCGCAATATGCTAAAAAAAAATTTATGGCCCAAATTAGAGAATATGCACATTAACAATATGCTCTTTCAACAAGATGGCACCAGACGGGGGGGGGGGGGAGAGGCGAAAGGATTTTGCCCCCCACCCCCTAATCACGGTATGAATTCGATATACGTCATGCGCTTCCCAGGGAAATAAATATACGAAAAAGCTCAATTTCATTTATTATGTATTGCCAGAATTTTTTAATTTTTAAGGTATTTTACCAACTTATTCAGGGGTGGCCAACTTGGTTAGACCCAAGATCTACTGTTCACTGACAACACCCTGTGCGATCTACCAATTACATACTTCTTGAAATCTTAAATGAAACAGCATAGTTCAGTACACAACAGTCTGTTCTACGTATTTATATTTTTTGCCTTGCCACGATCGACTGGACTAATAGCTGCGATCGACCAGTCGATCGCGATCGACCGGTTGGCCACCCCTGCAATATAACAATAAGACTTACTGTCGTTATAAGTCATTTGACATAATATTTTTCTCATAAATGTGTTTCTCTGTTATAATAAAAATTGATAAATATTAGATTAGGGGCCTCATACTCCTGGGCTGACGAGGCCCAAAAAGGCCGAAACAATATATTGTCAACAGGATTGAGGTGTAAGTAAATTTTTTAAATCATTTTATGATAATTTTAATTTTTTTACATTTCTATATTTTAAAAGATTTCATTTTTCGTGCTACTTCATTAAATTAAATTTTTGCTATGTACATTTAGATGTTCTAGATTTAGATGTTCATAAATATTTTTTCTTTAATAAGCAATTAACGTCTAAACTATTGTGTAGGAACAGATATAGTTCTTCCAATACTAACGACATATAATTTTTTCTTTGTCTTTTCTAATTGTTATATATTTAGTAATTTTTGCGTAAAAGCCAAAAAATATGTTCTGAGATTATTAGCACAAAATAAAATTTAAACTTAAAGAAACCATACCTGTATGGCCAGAATTTTTTAATTTTTTAAGGTATTTTACCAACAAATATAACTAATATACTGTCCTTTTCCTTTTTAGTTTAGAAATAAGAACCAATAGAGTAAGATCGTTACATTAGCACATAGGAAAGAACATTAGTGTAGTGCCTACTTATCTTATAGATAAGTTCTGAAGATGGTTTAAAAGTTAAATAAACCGAAACGTCAACAGAATAGTTTTTTAGATTTTAATTCTAAACCAATTGACCGATAAGCCCAGGAAAATTCAAAAATATATACCTACAATATAATTGTTTGGCTGTAAGGTGATTTGTTAATTAAATGGAATTTTAAAAAGATCATGTGCCCGAAATCAAACAACTATATTTTCCTTTGACTAAATTTGTTCTAACTAATATCAAAATAATATACCTACTATATAATTGTTTGGCTGTAAGGTGATTTGTTAATTAAATGGCATTTTACCAATGAGTAATCTAAAAAATGGTAAAGGTGTTTTAAAAAGACCATGTGCCCGAAACGGGTTAGTCAGGGCACTAAACAAAAGGCAGCGAAGAGAAGACCGCCAATAGGTTCTCATTAGGACGTCTAGAAACGACCATAATTCAACCCTGATGTCAAATGTGGCGCTCGCAAGAATATTATTACAACGTTTATGGCCTGTCAAATAATGCTCGAATCGCTGTTTTGTGACCTATAATTATTGTTCTTCAAATTTTTTAAAGATTTGTAGCATAATTTTTAAGCGATCTATCAGTAATTTTGATATATGTTTTTTTTCCAATACTACAGCTGTCTAAATTTTTTTATAATTGTCATTATTGAACTAACGCCTAACTATAATGTGTCTGTATAAAATTTAAGCTTGCTTTTTTCAATCTAGATTTCGATATTACGGAAAACCAGCATTTTAATAAATAAATAAATAATAAAATAAAGAGAAAAGTAGAATAAATTTAAAAGGCAAGATGGAAACAGTGGCGGATTTAGGGGGAAGTGCAGGGGGCGCCCTTCCCCTCCATGATACCTTGTACAAAAAGGATTGCAATAGCGAATTTCACAAAAATTTTAACTTAAACATTAACTATTCTTACATATTCTACAAAATATTATAAACAAAAAAAAACATTTGCCCTCTAAGTAAGATCTTTGAAATGAATTATATCACTAAAATATGAATACATGTAGATCAGTACTAATATGTAATATAAAAAATGCAAGCCTTTTTTGGCATTTTTGATTTACATGCTCTATGATTGTTTCTGAAAACATTCCTTACACATCTCGCTGCGATTATATCAAAATTTGCGCCGGATCGTTTTGGCTTCTAAAGGAAACAAATAAATAATTTTTTTTAATAAAACATTCTTTTGAAAGTAAATTTCTTCGAGAAACAGCTTTTTCGAACACGGATTAACGAAACTTTTCAAAAATATTTTCTCGAATACACATATTTCGAACGCGCATTTTTTCAAAAATGTCCTGACAGCTTTTTCAGAGATGCTTGTTTGAAAATGGATTTATGAAATATTTTCTCGACAATAGGTATTTCAAAAGTGCATGTCTTCAAAAAATAATTTTTTAAATAGGTATTGGAAAATATATTTTTTGAAAACGGTATTTAGAAAATTTAATTATAAACTCTAGTGGCTTGAAAAATGTTAATGGAAAAAGATGAAAAAAGATCCTGAACGAACCTAAACGCACCTTTTTTAGATTTGATCAGGGTTCCGTAGGTTTGGTATGTTACTTTCTCGTAAATTACTTTTTCAAAAAGCCGTTGCTTGAAAAAATTAATATTCGACAAAATTTAATTCTGAAAAATGTATTTTTTGGAAAGTGCTTTAAAAAATTAAAAAATTGGGTTTAGAAAAATTGTATATCCCCCAAATGAGCAGAAGACATAAATAAAAAATGCTACAATATTTACACTATCATATTAATTAAACGCCTGTAAGCTAAAATGACCAACTGTTCTGTTTTTTTCTACAAACGTCTTTTTGATGTTCAATTAAGGAAATGTTTTCCGAAAAACAGCTTCTCCGAAAGATGCTTTTTTGGAAATGGATCTAAAAAAATTCTCGAAAATATTGTTGTTGAAAAGGAATCTTTCAAAAATACATTTTCCGAAAATATGTGTTTAAGAAAACATAGTTTTTCTAAATTTAAATTTTGAACTCTACTGGCTTAGAAAATGTCAATAAAAATGAAAATTGAGTCAGGTTTACGTTTCCTTGTGTCTGCTATGTTTCTGCAGTAAATAACTTTTAAAAAGGGTTTTTTAATATGAATATTCAAAGTCTTTTTCGAAACAATGTTTGAAAAAATGTACTTTCTAAAAATAAGTTTCGAGGTGACGTTGCCCCCCCCCCCCCCTAGATGAAATTCTAACTCCGCCCCTGGGTGGAAAGGTAAGATAGGTAATATGTCCTTATAAAGGCAATTCTTTTAAAAGGATAATGCTTTCAGAGAAATTTTAACGCGACACGGACTATTAAGGTAATTTCCTTACGTGATGAGCATAATACAGGGTTACTTACCAACACTGTATTAAATTATCTTTCAATTTTTAGTAATAAATAACTTCTCATATTATATAAGGGACCTGCTAAAAGGTGGAATTAATAAAAAAATTTAAAGTGAATTTTAATACGATCCAAATCAGATGCGCGTTTATCTACAGATAAAAGCCATGTAATAATAAGTTTTTATAAGGACACTTTACACGCTAAGAAATTAAAATAATGCGCGGTCAGGTTACGAACAGCCGGTTAATAACCATCACGACGCAGATGCCCGTGGCCAAAAAGGAACACGCGATTTAGTTGAAATTTGGAAAATTATAGGTTCATAATGCATGAGACATATTGATGATGGCTACCCCCCCATAAAATACGTTTATACCTACCTAACCCAGCCGTAGCCCTCTCAATATTCAAGCTACTTTACATAGTTTGGGCCTTTAATCTATTGTTTACATGGCCATTATTTTGACTAACCTATCAATAATGTTGTACCAGGTTTTTATCCATTTTTTACTAACATCTGATATACGGGAATAGAAATTAAAAACTCTCTATATAGATACGACAAAATTATGCTACTATGGGCATTCTAAAACCTTCTATGTTTTAAGAAGAAATTCAGGACAAAAAATCGATAATAAGCAAGTAGGTATATCAGTTTTGGTCACCAAATCGTGTATTCCAGCTCAGAAATACTTTCTCAAAAATAAAAATATGAATCAAAAACTCCCTACGAGGCAACCATAGTGTTTATTTTTAGCTTTCTAACAATATAAAATCTAGGTCAAAAACTATTTCGAAAAAGTCTTTATTATTAGTAGTATTTTTTAACTGCAGTTGACAGATCTAACAGTCTTCGAATAAATATCTTGAAATTAATTTCCATAACAGAAAAATTGTCAGCAACATTTAAAGGCTCTTAAGCTCACTTTACACTTTGCAGGTTTTTATTGCTGGCAGTTTTACTTGCAGTAAGTTTTTTATTCAGAGTAATCACAGTTCGACGAATGAAGCTAAAATAAACCGGGATTTAATGATTGGTCCTAATTAAAAAAAATACAGGGATAATTTATTTTCTGTTGTGTGCAATAAGTTCAACGAATTATATTACCTATTCCTTTAAGACTGCATTTGTCGACCACACCCATTTATTGCCACTTTAATTTTATTTTAGTATAATTGTTTGCTTCATATTTCATTTGTATGAATATTTTCACAATATTGACCATAGATTTATATTCTATGTGTGGTTTTCACCGTATTAGTAAAAGTTTCAAGATATTTTATGATTTATTTTAGGAAAACAATATTTAAAAAGAATATTGAGGTCCTAGTGACAGAAAAAATGACACCATAGATCACTTAAAATATTAATCTTTGAATGAAATCATTATACTTAAATATTTAACGTTAAATATTTAAATAATTGACTGATAATTGCTTGCAAGATACGAATTTATACTTAACAATCTTAATGTAGGTACTCATAATGTTATCATTAAAAATTTTAAAGCCGAAAAACCATGTCAAAATAAAATTAAGTTGGCCACCATGGACGCGATTGGAAAATGCCACCTTAAGTCACCTGTCAATTTTATTGTGTTTACTATCAAGCTCGCATTTTTATTATGGACTACCAGTAACCCCACCCCCCCCTTGTTGACTACAGTACATCTAAATAATTTGTCCTTGTTCTTTTGTACGTCTGTAAGTCCCATTCTAAAAAAATTAGCCTTAAAGTAATTAAAATGCTCGCTATCTTTTCCCGTCACTCTGTATAAAATCCCGCATAGTAAAAGACAATTGTGATGGTAGGGGCGTGGTTAATTCTTAGCGCCGTTTGCCGACCGGCCATCAGGTATAGAATGCCGCTCACCTGACGGCTTGTGATCTATTCCACAACGTTAATGGCCCCAAGTTCATTTGGTCCACGCATAGTGCTTCACAGCAATATAACCATAGGCGTAACACCAAAAAGAATGCCAATATCAATTACAGAAAAGTATTAAAATGTTTATTATTATATTATGTTCTTTAAAGATGCCCATATAGGGTTGCCAGACGTACCGATCTTATCGGAACAGTCCCGATTTCAAAGGGTATGTCCCGCCTTCCGACACACTTCAAACCGGGATGCGATTTGTCCCGATTTTTAAAATTTTCTACAAAACATATTTTTAAGCCCAATAATGTAAATTATTTAACCCTAAATTTAAGATGCGTAGTTTTTAGAGCATTATATATCATATTTCTTACGTTTGAATTTCATAAAAAGTTTATATTTTTGCTTATTGTATGCTCTATCTGTTCATTTATTAAAATACTAGTGCAAAAATAGCGTCCCGATTTTTTGCCCCAAGTCCCGATTTCTAAGCAGCTTATAAACGCTTATACCCGATTTTGAAGATGTTGGATCTGGCAACCCTATGTCCATAAGATGTCAAGTTGCATCTTTAACATCTCTTCTGCCCATCAGATACACTGGTGATAACTGATAATACGTAAATGTTACGTACATTTTACTACATAGAGTTTACGTAACCTGTGGGTAATATTTACATAACAGCCACTGACAACTCAAACTTTCAGATGTGCAGTGCGCTTGCATGCAGATCTGAACGTTTGAATTATTGTCAATATCTGCAACATCATCTTTGCTGGATGAGTGTCAGTACCAGACATTTTAAGTTGGGCACTTATTAAAAAACGTTATTCAAAGAAAAATTCCCAACCGGTCCTTTTTAGTGTTCCGTGAAAACGGGACACTTATAGTTATGGACATAGGCGCAACTAGCCGTTTGACCGAGGGGGGGGGGGGGGGGTAATGGAGCTTAACCTTTTTAAGAAGCAAAATTGGAAACACTCTGGGAGAGGGGACTGGAAAGCCCTTGGGGGGCCCTTAGGTCCCCCTGTAGTTACGCCAGTGCTTATGCAATCACTTCGGTGTCCGTCCGTCCGTCTATCTGTCTGTCACAGGCGATTTTCTCTGAAACTATTCGATGTAAAAATTTGAAATTTGGCACAGAGATAGAATGTGGTGGCCCAATTATAGACGTGAAGTATAAAAAGTTGAATTTTGATTGTATTGTAGGGGTTAATTTCAGGGGGTAAATTGGGAAATGAATAAAAAATTCAAGGGCATCGTGTAGGGTGTCAAATGAAAGCTTATTGAACCACGAATTCAACATTACGATATTACGATGTATTTTTTAAACGTTTTTTGGGAAAACGCTTACAAATTGCTGTCCCCCACCCTTATCACCAAAAGGATCGCTCAGAAAAATCTGAAAAAAATCATGAACATTGAGAATTAAGTGTAGATTGATCAAAAATTATCAGGATTAAAAATTCTAGCGCAATAAATTGTTATTAACAATTTGATTGTTTATTTCCTTATTACTGCTGAACCATTGGTTTTAGAGAAATTTCTCACGATGTAAGGAACAACTTTTGTACTTTCATGTTTTTCAACGCTCCGCGCATACGCGATGTGATACGGCGTTGCCGTTGGTTGACTAAACTTTTTTAATGTCCTACATCTACGCCCCTGGTAAATGGTCTCAGTCTCTGCCGCAAGCTCTTAGGCCTTTGTTGCATTCCTCGTTTTCTCTATTAAAGATTTTAGTTCAAACTTGAAAAAAAAAGACAGAACCTACTTATGTAGATAGTTTTTTTATCTACACATCTGCAACATAAAGGAATTAATCCCAAATGTTAAAAATTTTTATGTATAAGTAGGTAAATACAAAATCCCTTTTATACCTATGTATACCTAAGTATTATCACGGAAGGCGTTAAAATCCATCTCAAACCCGCCCGTAAACCACCGAACCAAACTATGAAAAGAAGTGTGTTAAAATTTGCCACTAAAAATTAAATTTCTTCCGAGCTCCTGCCATCTTCCGGCGATGCTTCAAACGACTACTCACGGCAACATACGGTCTGCTGAAATTCCTAATAAACGAAATCTACAACTAAACTAAGGAATTCAATGTGACAACGGCGCTTACAGAGTTCCTTCTGTGATTCCTGTAGTTCTGTTTCTGGTTTATGGTAAAGGAATTCTAAAAACTATAAATCCTTGATGTTTCTGGGGGAAAGTGAATACTTAAAAAGTTAACTTATACAGGAAATTCCTAAATATTTGGCATTTAAATTAATTGACACGCGTTCTTAGGGTCTGAAGTCCTCTTTTGAAAATAAGGGATAGCCAGGGTAATTACAGCAACTGTTCGTATGTTGCCGTTTTGCCGACATTGGCTGTTCCTTTAGGTATTTCTCTTTAATGTTTTTCTGGAATTATGTGACACTACATGTTGCTATTGTCCTAAAGTTGCCTTTGTGTTAAATACTCCTACAACTGAATGAGAAATAATTTTATTGCCTATCCATTAGTCAATTTAGCGCGCAGTAAAAATATGTCTATCCTTTATTAAACACGTGGAAGAAAATAGGACGCAAATACACTCAGTGGTGCAAGCTGTTAGCGGCGCTGGCAATGGGAGCAAAAAAAAGGAGTTTTCTCGCCTTTCACCGTTGCCAAGGCTTACATTGGCTAAAAGCAGGGCTATACCTGTCAATTTTTCTCTGTGTTGTTTTTGTTGTGAATACAATAGGCTCCTACGCAAAATATATCAAACAAAATAGCCTATAAAACACGTAAGTACTATTTTTTTTGCGCAATATCATAGAAAACATTTAGATAATGATGCTTTATTATTTTACAACATCGTAAATAAATATTAAACATAACATTTCAAATATACAGTCTTATTTCGTCATTATTAACGCGTAAAGCAGTAACCAAAATAAGATTTTAAGCTTTGTCCCGGTCTTAAAATATCTTGAACACCAGTGCGTAAATTATTTTGCTAGATTTCCTGTGCTAAATGACACGACAATTTTATTTTTGGCAAAAATTTGTATTTTTACACTTTTCTTAGTAGCCATTTTATCTTGCTACCCTTGGTAAGTAAGAAAATAAGCCACCATTTTGGGGGAGAAAAAACTGAAAAGGTTTTACTCTCTAAATTTTTTTAGTACTAACAATTTGAATAACCACTTTGCTTTAAGAGCTCTGAAAATAACAACAAACAGGGTCCCACATTATTATTTACACCTCATTGTAAAAAAAGTTATGGTACTAAATGGTACTAAATTGTTAAAGCTAATTGCATTCAGCTGCTTGTATTTTTTTTTCTAAAATTTTTCTCAAATTGTATACTATTTCATTTTTAATTAAATTTAGTTATTAAATTGTATACTAATATGAAAAATCGGTTATTTGCTAGGAAAACACTGTTATTTTTCCCATCAATTTACAATTTAATAACTACAGCTAATTTAAGAATAAACACTTGTGATGTTATGCAAATATTACATACATTATGTAAATTTCATATAAACCTAAGGTTATACTTAAGATGTATGTAACATCACAAGCATGTGATTGTCAATATTTATGATCTTCTGTTTCTCAGAAACATGGATGAAGACACAGAGGCGGCAAACTGGGTATTAGTAGAAAAAATTGACTGTGCTGAAGAGGTCATCAGCCTGAACCATCCACTTGTCCCTAGTGTTCCAGCTACTTCAGACTCTGATCAAGAATCTGAGGGTAGCATCAGCATTATTAGTGACCATCCCACAGACAGTTACTCAGAGGAAGAAACTGAGACACCAAAGAAAGATAATGATGGTAATAAATTGCCTATTATTAAAATTGATACAGAATCTGAGGAGGTAAATGAGGAAGAAACTGAGATCCATGATCACAAATTGGAGTCTTTGGAGGGTCCAGAAATCAATCTGGTGGAAGACAGAATTCCAGAATTGTCTACTAATCATCAGACTAGTGTAAGTAGTATAAAATGTGTATATTAGTGTAAATTTCATTTTCCCATTGGGAAGCAACTTCTTAAGAAAGTTATTTATTAGTTGCAATTTTGCATGTCCTAAATATATTATTTATTTGATATTTTAGGATGATGATGGATCATCTTCCACAGAAAGATCAAGTAAACAATGGACATTTGCAGATGATAAATCAAAACTGGAATTAGACCCATCCAAAAAAACATTTTTTCTAGACTGCTCTCAAGAACCGATTTTGGAAATTTCAGCTAATGACACAGATATTGATACTGAAAGTACTACTACCAGTACCTCAGAGTGTCAAGCAGTTGTCAAGAAGGAAGACACTTCTTTTGCAAACATATCCAATAGAGATGCAGTGAGGGAAAGAGAATTTATAAATCGCATATCAATTGGATTTCTTATTTCTATGTTAATACTGACCAGTTCTCATTTGATAAGGCAGTATCTAGATTACAGTGAAGATAATCTTCATTCTCCAACTCCAAGTACTAGCTTTTTAGACAGTATTGCCAACAACGAAAAAGCCAGACCTATCATAAATTTTTGTATTGATAAGCAAAAGTCTAAAGGAAATGAATACTCAGACCATGCTGTAGACAAATGTGTTATCAGACGATTAAGAAAAAAAAATAGGGAAGATGCAATGAAGAAAACTGAGATATACTTACAAATGAAAGAGAGAATTTTGGAATTAAGAGAAAAAGAGTTAGCTGAAAAGGAAAGAGAGATCCTGAAGAAGTGGAGACAAAGGGTTTATCAAATTGATGATGTTGAGGAGGAGAGCAAAATAAAGAAGCATGAGAAAAAACCTAAAGAAGACAAAGACAAAACTACCAAAGAATTTAAGAAGTTAAAAAGAGATTTGGACTATAAAGAAGAAAAAAGTCACGTCAGTCAAGAAGACATTCCAGCAGCAAATGATCAAAAAACATGGAAAACTGACTATATAAAAGAAAAGACAAAAACATTTCGCAAAAAAGGCTCTTGGGTTTTTCAAAAAGTCAAAGAAACAAATAACTGGAACAATAAAATACATTCAAAAGATGACTTTAGTAACGATAAGATATTTAAGAAAGGTAAAAAAGAAACGTTAAAGATTATAAAAAATCAAGTTAAAGGCGTTTATCAACAAGACAAATCCAAGGAAAAACTTAGGGATTCTAAAAGCAGTACAAGAGAAGACCCAAATGAAGAATGGTACATAAAGTATAATCCAGTAAAAAATACAATCCAACTTATTAATATAACTACACTTCCAGAACAGGACTCACTCCTAATTAGAAATGGAAATAAAACAATTAATGGACAATGGTATTTCAGTCTATATGGTTCTGCTAGATCAAATATTAGAAATAAGGAAAAGGCCGCCGAATGGTATTTTAGAAGGGGTAATTTTCGAGAACAGAAAAGAGATAAAGCAAAGTGGTACTTTGATTATATGTCTGCACGTGATAACACTAGATATTTCTATTAATATTCACGTTTTCTGACTAAGGTTTTTAAATACTTCGATGTCAATATGTATTTATTGTAAAATACATGTCCATTTTTGGGTTGATTAATGTAAAATGCTACTTAGTATCTGACGTTATACAGGTACTATTTAAATACAAAGAATTGTTTGGATACAACACAAACTTTCTTTGATTTAAAAGTGCCTACGTTAGCTAGAAATAATCAGGTATTTTTGTATTCAAAGAAAAATCAATATTCTTGATTTAACCTAAGTGATATAAAGTATTTTGGAAAGATAGTGTGTGTTTAGTAAGTAAACAAGTATTACAGAGGTTTTAATAGTTGCACAAATTTTTAATGTCATTCAGGGCGTTTGAATGTGATTTTTAAAATGGTGAGACTAAGTTTTAAAAAGGATTTCTATGTGATAAGGTGCTGCCAAATAATGACATAAAAATATTATTAAACTATGGGCCTTATCTGTAATAGGTTTGTGTCATGTTTACCTGTCTGTGAAGAATAAAAAAGTACAAACATTAAATTGGTAGTTTTTATGTTTGGCCAGTATATTGTCTTGAAATAGTTGAAATACGTGCTATTAAAGCTAGAGTTAAAAAAAAAATAATTTGTGGTTTTAATTTAATAACCTTATTAAGGTCACAAAATAAAATATAAATTATTTTCAATTAAAAATAATTTTGCAAACGTCTTACTTTATGGTTGTTCTTATAATCTAAGCAAAATATCTTTATTTTTTTTTTACTTTGAACAAAAGAACGACATTTATATTTTTAATTCACCATTTTACAGACATATTTTTTATCAAACAGCCCAGTAGTAAGGTACCGTGGGCGTCTGAAGAGAAGGGAAATGTAAACTGTTGACACGGGATTTAAATGATTGGAGGTTGGGAAGGGAAGAAAGAACATCTGCAGGCAATTTGTTCCATAATCTGGAGACCCTAGGTATGAATGAGCAAGATAAGTCGGATATTCTAGGCTTTTGTAGCTGGGCAGTAAAGAAATGCATAAGTAACGTGCCTCTTGTTCTGTTAGGAACAGTCAAGCGGGGATTTATTAAGGCTAGTTCTTCAGAGCAAAATCCGTGGAAAGGGGATAAATCTCCATTAGTGCGGCGATGAGCACGAGAAGGAAGTTTCTTTTGAATAGAGTCCAGGATGTTAAGTGTCGAAGGTGATGCCGCTCCCCAGATGTGGGCACAGTACTCTAGGTTAGGTCTAACTTGGAAAACAGTGTGTAAATTGAAATCGGAGAGCGTATTTTCTGGCTCACAAGAGAAAACCAAGCTTTTTAGCTGCTGATGTCGCTATTGAAGTATAGAAATATCTTAAAAACAAAATAATAAACAAGCCTTTTGTCAATAATTATTTATTTGCCAAAATTACACTTAAACAAATGCATATCCACTGCATCTAAGCAGATCTAAATAAAAATATTGGATGTTTTCAGTACATTTTTAAAATCAGTTTCATTAAAAAAATGCAGTACATATAGAGTTATATCCAGCTGCACTACAGATCGATTTCAAAATCATTCAGGTAATTTCAGGATTTTATTGAAATAAAACTGTACAAAATTAGACAGAACATATAGAAATCGCTGCCAAATTAAAAAAAAATGAAAAATTACATGAAAGGTGTTCTAGTTAAAATGAGCTTTTTCTGAAAAAACTCGGTGTCCATCTCGACACTTTACTTTTTTCTTGTTCTCGTTTTGCTGCTGCCTGAGCTTCTAGTTCATCAATAAGTCTTTTTTGTTTTTCTCTAAATGCCATTATAGGATCATCATATTTACTATAGACTTTCAGCACTTCTCTAACATCTTCTATGTCATTATCAGCAATTGCTAAAAAAGGAATGTTTGAAGTTATCTTCAACCATACACCATTACAAATGGTAATCGGGTTTTGATAATATACAGAGTGAATTTTTTAAAGTGTTACAAGGTGATATCTTGAAACAGGTTTAAAATATTTTCATGGAATTTTGGGGGGTTAATAGGGAAATGGGGGGGGGGGGGCATATTTAAACATACTTTTGACATTTAAACAAAAGTATGTCATTTAAAATTTCAAAGTTACCCCCTCAAAATAGAGGCGGCAAATGTCATAAGTATGTTCAAATATGTCCCCCCATTTTCCTATAAACTTACCTAAATTTCATGAAAATATTTTAAACAGTTTTTGAGATATCACCTTATAACACTTTAAAAAACTCACCTTGTTTATATAAACTTCTATTCTAAAATACTGTTGAAGTCTTACCTTTTAAAAAACTTGCTAAATCTAAAAGAGATGTATCGTCATCAGTACCTGACCATCTTTTAATGCAAAACAAATTCTCTTGGTTAAATTTAACATTATTACAATTCCAGTCAACGCAAATGACTTTGCTCAGGTCACGATTCAAATTATTTAAGCTTTTGACATGGTGACCACCAGAGAAATGGGTTGCATCTCTAACTAATTTATAAGCGACAATATTCTTAGGATCTATGGCATCAATTAACGGAAATACTGTCATTCCCTGTTCAGCTGTATATATGACTATTTCATAGTGGTCTTTTAAGGACTCTAAGAAGTAGTCTAACACTGAAAAAAAACCTAATTAGGATTTATCTTTAAAATATATCAATCAAAATAAATTAATATTTTCATTAGCGATCAATTCCAAGTGTGGAAATCACATGAGCATGCATCTACAACACTCACTGGAGTACATCCTAACACACAAGTGTGTTAGTAAAATAACACAGTGGATAAAGAACAAATATGTTCTTTCTTAATGGGTTGTGGGAACAATAAATAAAATAACACACTAATTTTAATAATATAACAGTGACAGATACACATTTTTACATTTACTGCTTCTCTAACTTACAGGGTCGTTTCTTAAAACGCCAGCCAGTATTGTAAGTCCAATCAGGATGTACTAAAACGTCAGTAAGTTCTAAAACTAGTGTATATTTTGGTTGTATATAAGGATACTGCAAGGGATCCGGTAACAACTTCTCCCTAGATGGTTCTTTTATAAGCTAAAATATATGATAAATAACTTGTCTAAATAAAAAAAGTTAACGATAAGATTGAAAATTTTGCCTTAAAAAAGTTTTGTTCAATCGAGATGAACTAGTCACAATACCTTACGGTAATACTCAAGCTCTCGAAAAGTTCTCATTAAGTAAGCTCTAAGAAATGAATAATCTGCAAACTCATCACGAATAGGGATTCCTTCGTCATCTCTTTCAGGTGATCCAAGCGTGATCACTAAATAGGCCCCTAAACAAGAGAAACTTATACCAAAAATCATTAAAGTGAGTTTCATTGTGCGCCATGACTGCTCTCTTTGTTTTTTAGTCTCCTCTTCAGTCTTCTCAACTGGATTGGCATCGACTTGCTCCTTGGCGTTACTCAATAAACTTCCCAAAGGAGTTTTGTATTTGGAATCTGAAATACATCACTATAACTTTTTGCACTAGACTTTATAATCTGAGAGTTTACCATTGGTGTAACATCTAGCCTGGAAGAAATTTTGGTATACATGGACAACTGTTCGACAGTTGCTTTCTGATATTACTAGGCAGGGCTTCTGTTTTATGCTAGTTTTGAGAATACCTATAGATCTAAGCGAAAATCTAAACATTTTTTCGAGTTGCTATATACTAACCTCATTTCACCACACTTTAGCAAAGTAGTGATTCTAGAATCGCTTAATGGCACACCCTCTAGAACTCACGCAAACACATAATTATATATTTGATTATTAAGTACAGTTTACGTTATTTTAATGAAAATATGATTATTTATGTATAATTAAGGAGAGAACAAATGGTTTTGGATTTAATAACAAGCAAATTAAATTGATTTTGATGGCGCACTAGTGACCTGCAGGCTCTAGAACGGTTCTCATGTAGAACCAAATGGAGCTTATACTTCCGGTAAGTGCATCTCCAGACACTACCCTTTTTTGTTGTCAGAATTCTAACCTAACAAACCTTTTTTTTCCTGTGTTCTAACCTAGCTTTTTTCATTGGTGGTCGCCGTGGTCGCAGAAAGAAAACTGGAAAAAAATTTGCAAAAAGGTTTTGTTATACGACAGTAAGGCTGGTGATTTGAAGAAATAATGGATAACTGTGAAGTAGCCTCTTGGGTGTCTGCTACATATGATTCAGACATTTTCGGTGAACCTGCTGTAGCCAATGTAGAAGAAAATGTGGCATGTTTCATTACAGAAACGAATAGACTCGTTGTTTATAACAGCATGAACGATGTAGTAACATTTTTGTTAGACGAGGATGTATGCAAGAGCGTAATTCAACTGAAATACTTAAGTCTTTACCATGTCGTTTTCATTTCTACGAAATCAAGTCTAATAATTTATAATCCCGAAGACGAGAAATTAGCAGTTTTACATTCGTTCACCACAAATGTAGCAAATACGTCATGGAATCCCAACGAAACTTTTGTGGTTGTTGTGGACGAGACAGATGCATTATATGGTTTCTCTTTTGAGTTAAAACAACTCTCGAATCAGTATGTTTTTACGGAAGCTATTAGTGGACACCTCAATGGAGCTGTACCAAATAATGTGTATGTGGGGTGGGGCTCAGAAAATACACAGTTTAAAGGAGCAAAGAAAAAAGTTGCAGAAAAGATAGAAGGTAAGAATTTGCTGTGATTTACATGCTTTAATCAAATAACTGACTGATATATCAACACACAGCCCACGCTGCTGGATCTAGAAACTTGAAATTTTGCACAGAGGTTTCTGATATAATGTAGGTAACTACTAAGGAAGGGTTTTTCAAAACTTAACCCCCAAGGGGGTGGAACAGTGGTTCGAACTTTGTATGAAGAAAAACTATTAGATGGTCCGATTAACATGAAACTTCATAGAAATACTCCAAAAGATAAATGTTTAAACACGTGTTCTACCGTTTTTAATATATCAACCCCTAAGGGGTGTGAAATGGGGGTTCAAAGTTTGTAATGGAGTAAAATAGTTATACCGCGGACAAAGTCGCAGGCGAAAGCTAGTTTGAAATAAATTTGTTGAAGACTTTATTTTTCTTTTAATTTACTATGTCGTATCTTTAAGCTTGGTGAAATACCTACTTTAAAATCCATTGATATAGAACAGGTGTTATGTTTGTGTCACAGAAAAGCAAAGCGGTCTTGCTTAGGTCATTGCTTCGCGTGTAGTTACATATTTGCCACCATTGATATAAATAAATTAATAAAAGTGAAAAATTGTATTAAAATACTTATGCAGATGCCACCAACAACAAAATTCCGAACATTTTACTAAATACTTTAAATATTAAATATAAATAATAATAAATTTCAGTAAACATTCAAAAAGACCTAAGTATGTAGGTGTATTATTTGATGCAAATCTTGATTTTTAAAGAGCACATGTCTAGTAAAATTGCAAGGGCCCACAATTCGATGGGTTTTATTATACGATCGTCAAAGTCAATGTACCTACGTATGTTTGAAATGTTTGACACTTCAATTTTTCCCAAGTTGGTGGTATCATATGATCACCACAGCATGTAGTATGGCGTAAGGCTATAAAAAATGTGCACAGAAAGTTTCTTACATATATATATATATATATATATATATATATATATATATATATATATATATATATATATATATATATATATATATATATATATTATTATTTAAAAAATTGGAGAAAAACGCATAAAAGTATCCCTTCTTATGCTGTACAAAGCTTTGAAGGATGATTTTAACTGCCAAGAAATAGTAGAACTATTGCAGTAAACGGGGCAAATACTATAGAGAGAGTTTTCTTTTCATTTGGAATATAGGTACCTACCTAGGTACATGTGTAAAAATTCTCCCATATACTGCATGTGTACTATGACTAGTCTAATTAAATTTAGAAGATTATTACACAAAATTTATTGCAGTCCAAGACCGGTATTTGAAATTTGCCTAAAGATCGTTTTTCTCATTCTACTTACATATTTTCACGGTATTGGCGGCCGGCGTTTGACCCAAGGCCAGTCTGGAAGGCTTCTTTAGGATGCAATTTTACGCTAAACCTATGAATCCATCAATAACAGTTCGTATTACGTAAAGGTAACCACTTTTCCGATGCCCCGCTCTTGAAATTAAAGGTATTTTACACAGTTCAAGAAAAAACTTGTTTTGTTGTTTAAAATGACAAGGAGAGCGCACTAAACCTTCCGATAATGGTTGTAAATAATCATGCCTAGAAAAAATCATTCTTCTTTTTTTTTAAACTAAAGAAAATCGTCAGTAATCCGCGCCAATGAATGGAAAATTCAATTTTTTTAAATGATTGTGAGCAGTTCACCTTCCGATAAGGGCCGAAAGTAACCGAGTGTCCTCGAAAACTTCAAATTATACGAGGTTCAATCAATACAGGATATACGGGGTCCCATAAAAAATTTTTGTAAAAAATTTTATGTACATTTTTGTGGAGTTTTCTGATGATATTTTTTAAGGTAATTGAAAACAGGGAAAAATTGAATGTTGGTGGTTGTACTATTTTGTATATGTGTCTGTGGAATGCAAGAATTTAGGTATGTATCTGGAAATATTTATTCTAATTTTTGTAATTAATTTCAGAGACAGTTCAACCATATAATTCGCCTGTAATTTCATGGAGAGGAAATGGAGAACAGTTGGTGATTAACTTCTGGATGAATGGCCAGAGATATTTAAAAGTCTTTGACAAAGATTTAAGACCTCAGTTTCAGTCAAAAGCCTATCCGAACCTTTTTCCACCAACATCATTCAAAGGACAAGGCAATTTTATTGCCTGCATAGCCCGACACAATGAAAGAAATAAGCTAGTTATTTTTGAAAAAAACTGCCTTGAAAAATCTGAATGTCTTGTTCCAGAAAATAAGGTAGGTTTCGTCTTACTTTCTATGTTGGAAAGTTTTTGTACAATCACATAAAACTTTTTTCTGAAAATTAGACTAGAACTGTAACCACTTTGTGAATGTGGTCATATAGGTCTAGAATATTATTATTATTATTATATAGGTACTTTTCTTGCAGGGTCAAGTTAAGCACTTGCAGTACCACCCTGAAATGAATATCTTGGCAATTTATAGTGAGGACTCTTCTGCTGATGGGGTTCTCAATATATACCTAAACCGTAATGGGGTGTGGTACCTTAAGCAACAGTTGATTTACCCACCAAGTAAAAAGTTACTATCATTTCAATGGGCAACTTTCTCTGGTCAACATGTGTGTGGTCTAACAATTTTGACTTCCAAGACAATTGAAAGGATTACATTTAAATTAATCTTTTATTCGTATCCACAAACTAACCTTACAGCTGTAATTGATGGGAGCACAGTACATTTTACCAAGCTTTCTGAGGAAATTGTGCCCCCTCCAATGGCCAGTTTATCTTTAAAGTTTGAACATCCGGTCGTGAGAATCCATTATAACGGTAATGGTCTCTACAACCCATATGTGTTTCTTACTTCTGATGGTGTTAACCACAAATATTTCTACGAAAATGGTGAATTCAAAGCTCATGATGGTGAAAATCCTGATTGCGTAAATATCCAATACAGCGAAATGATTTACAGACTTGAGAAGACTATAGGGGATACAAGTTATGAATTTTTGCTGGATATAAAGCAAGATTTGCTGATAAATGGGTCTGTAGTTTGCAGTAACGTTTTGTCGGTATATATCCATGGAGACTACCTCCTTTTCACTCAAGCTTCTTGTAAGTTGTTCTGTGTCAGACTCACGCCATGGAATCTTAATAACTGGAATATTAACAACTTTTATTCTAGAGAAGTCGAACAAGGCGCAAAAATCGTCTCTGTTACAGAAAGCGCTTATATTGTCATACAATTACCTCGAGGCAATCTAGAAACTTTAATTTGTCGCGTAATTGCTATAGACAAAGTAGAAAAATTACTATCCGAAAATAAATGGGAACTGGCCATGCACGAAATTAGAGAACGACAACTAAACTATAATTTGCTGATAGATTTAAACCCTCTTAGGTTTTGTAAGCATATAACCGATTTGATTGAAGCTGCTCGTTCACCGTCGGATTTAGCTTACATAGTTTCAGAGTTTTCTAAGGAAGACTGTTTTCAAACAGTGTATAAGAACTGCACTGAAGAAATTAGAACATTTACTGACTCTGACAAAATCGAAATTCTTAAGACAATTTTGGATAAAATCAGTTTTTATCCTGATCAGTATCTGGTTGCAATAGTGCTTCTTGAAACGAAACATTTCAGTCTAAAATCCGCCTTACGGACTGTGTCACGCGTGTATAGCGACGACGAAGATAGCGGAATGGTCAAAAAAGCATTGTCGCATATTCTCTTGTATAGATCTCTTAAAGATGTTATTACTGAAGCTTTGAAGTTGTACGACATTCCCTTTTTAGCCTATTTATATAAGCAATACTCGGACGATCCGACAGTATATGGCCCTGAGTTGGAAAGGCTCGGAAAACTCGACCCTGTACAACTTCGGCTTAGAATGAATATGATTGCCGATGATCCTCAGACCACCACAAAATATCTGATGCGAGATAACTTACAGAGTGAAGATTTTGTTGCTCAATATATAACAAAGCATGGAACCCAGAGAATAGCTTATAGAACCGTATGGGAAGGTAATAAATATTTTAAAGTAGTGTCTCAACTATATGCCAAACATTTGGCACTAAGAGCTCAGCACAATAAGGCTGGGTTTGTTTTCGAGAGAGCAGATTTGTATGGAGAAGCCCTGAGAGAGTACAAAAGGGCACTGAACCGGCAAAAAGTTTTAAGTGTATTGGAGATGCTTGATGTGGAAGAAAATCACAGGACACAGTTTCTTTTGAGTTTGGCAGATGCTTTGGTAAATGCAAAAAGAATTGATGAAGCAGTTATTTTGTATGAACACCATTGTGGAGCACATGAAAAGGCCATTGAAGTCCTTACTGAGAAGAAAATGTTTCAAAAAGCATTAGGTTTAGCCAGAAGACACAACTGTGCAGATGCATTGCGTAAGTTTATTACTGTGCAAAGGTTGAGACAATTATTAAAAGTAGTTATTTACATTGCAATTATTCCAGCATTTTGTTTTTAGAAAATTTAATTGTGCCAGCCATTGGTCAGTACAGAACAGATCTTTTTGAGAAGATAACCGAATTGGAAGAGAGTTTTGCTGAATATGCTACAAGGCTACAGAAAATCAGGCGGCAGAAGCTTTTAAGTTTTAACCACCAGCCTGTAGATGGAAATGAAGACCTTGAGAATGATGATCTTTACTCTGAATATGGCAGTATCATTTCATCCAGACAATCTTCTGTTGGGTCTGGACGTTCAAGAGAGTAAATAATACGAATAATCAACAAGTGACAAGTTTATGATTATATTTTGGTTTTAGATCTACGATGTCTTCACGAAATCGCCGCAAACAGGAAAAGAAGAAGATAGATCTCAGAGAGGGAGGCGTCTACGAAGACATAGCTATAATAAGACACCTATATTTACTCGCAGTTAATATTTTTGAGTGTGGAAAAGATGTTGGGGAAATCTGTTTGACTTTAACCGACGACACGAGCTTCAATAACTGCAGGCGACTACACCAGAAACTCTGCACTGTTCAAGATATGGTTAGGTGCAGTATTCCTAAAATTTGGTCAGACACATTTATGAATGCCCCAGAGACGACGGAATCGGCTGTTATGGCTGTAATTCAAAACAGGACAGAATTAGGTCAGTTTTAATCACTGTACACTGTGAGTTTTTTTTAAAGTATTACAAGGCGATATCTCGATAACGGTTTAAAATATTTTCATGAAATTTTGGTGAGTTAATAGAAACACGGGGGGTCATATTTAAACATGTTTTTGAATTTTAGATGGGATGATGTACTTTTGTTTATAAAATTCGAATCTACGTAAAAATCTATGTATGTGTACAGAGTTTTTTTTTAATTTGCTCTTGCGGTTACGGAATTATGGTTAACTAAATTTTGCTTTAATTTAAAAAATAAATAAATTTTATCAATAAATCAAGTTCACTTATTTCACAATTATTATTTGTTTCCATGGAAATGCGTTATTTTTACTTAAGTCAGTTGAGAATTTTGACGTTTTTACGATTATTTCTTAGTTTATTGCTCAATTAAACATGGAAGCGAATTTTAATGTGCAAGTTGATATCAGTTAGAACATATTTTTTGGGTTTTTACGCAAAAATTACTAAATATATAACAATTAGAAAAGTCTTTAGTATTGGAAGAAGTATATCTGTTCATACACAATATTTTAGACCTTAATTGCTTATTAAAGAAAAAATCTTTATGAACATCTAAGAAAATCTAAATGTACATAGCAAAAATTGAATTCAATGAAGTAGCAAGAAAAATGAAATCTTTTAAAAGATAGAAATGTAAAAAAAATTAAAATATCATAGAATGATTTAAAAAATTTACTTACACCTCAATCCTGTTGACAATATATTGTTTCGGCCTTTTGGGCCTCGTCAGCCCAGGAGTATGAGGCCCATACCTGTATGGCGAGAATTTTTTAATGTATTTTACCAACACGCACAACATTATACTAATATCACAATAAGACTTACTGTCTTTATAAATCATTTTGACATAATATTTTTTCATAAATGTGTTTCTCTGCTATAATAAAAATAGATTAAGATTAGATTAGGGGCCTCATACTCCTGGGCTGACGAGGCCCAAAAAGGCCGAAACAATATATTGTCAACAGGATTGAGGTGTAAGTAAATTTTTTAAATCATTTTATGATAATTTTAATTTTTTTACATTTCTATATTTTAAAAGATTTCATTTTTCGTGCTACTTCATTAAATTAAATTTTTGCTATGTACATTTAGATGTTCTAGATTTAGATGTTCATAAATATTTTTTCTTTAATAAGCAATTAACGTCTAAACTATTGTGTAGGAACAGATATAGTTCTTCCAATACTACCGACATATACTTTTTTCTTTGTCTTTTCTAATTGTTATATATTTAGTAATTTTTGCGTAAAAGCCAAAGAATATGTTCTAACTGAGATTATTCGCAAAAAATCAAATTTATACTTCAAATTGATATTATGTTGTTAATTTTGGGGGAAATGAAATATTTGAAAACAGATAGATTGGACGAGCTGGTCTGGTCAACTGTCCTGCTAGGTCCCCGGATTTGACCCCCTAGAGTTTTTCTTGTGGCGTTTTATAAAGGACAAAATGATGGCGGATTGCTACTGTTCCTGCAACTTTAGATTATATAAAAGACCAAATCCGCTTTGCCTGCTTATTGGCGACAGTTTCGTAGCTAGTGAACTAGCTTATGAACATTAATAATTCTCTGGTTACATTCTTATTTTTGTGACGAAATATTAAGGTAATAAAACAAATAGAAATACAATAATTTTTGTCATCGATTTGATCACAGCCGTGCAGTGGTCACAGCAGTGGAGCACAATCTCAATCACGATCTCCCGGGTGCAAAGCGTTCCAAGTCGGCCACCGAAGACCCCACTTTAATATTTTGGAATGTCAAAAAACTTAAAATCAAATTCATTTTTATTGAAGAAAAAAGAAACAAAAGTACATCATTCCATTTCAAATTCCAAACTCACCCCGAACCTTCAAAATAGAAAGAGGGGGTAAATGTCAAAAATATGTTTAAATATGTCCCCCCATCTCCCTATTAAATCACTAATATTTCATGAAAATATTTTAAACCATTTTCGAGACATCGCCTTGTAACACTTTAAAAAAAAACTCACCCTGTTTGTATATATTTAAAATATCCTTGCAAACCCTTGTAGCATGTTTAGTATATACTAGGAAAATTTGTTAATAAGAACCCTTATTTGTTTCAGATAATGAGTTTAGAACACCCCCTCCACCTGAAAAGTTGTCAGATAATTGGAAATTATCAATGTTCGCGATGAGTGGCATAGATTAGTATTTATATTTAGCAGTTTATTTTTTACTGTCTTGCTGGACCACAGTTTAATGACTTAGTAATAAGCGTTATTTGTTATTATACATATTTCTTATTTTTAATAATATGTATTTTTGATACTCAAATAGAAATTTGTTTTTTGTTTTATATTTTTCCAACCAGATTCATATAGGCATTATTTTGTTAACCGTGAAGATTTAACGTTTTATTTTTTATGTGTTTTTATATAACTTTTGATGCATCAACACATTTTTGAATAAAAGTATGTTTTGTATCTTCTTAGTTTCCTTTTTCGAAACCTCAATATTTCCGACAAAAAAAAGAAAATCTTAATAGGATAAAAGCGCTTGTAGACGTCCATTTTTTTCACCGGACCACGGACCGTGTTTTTTACCGGACTTACGGTGCACCTTATACCGGACCGGTATTCATTATATAACCTAAACAACACCGCAAGTCCGGTAAAAAACACGGTCCGTGGTCCGGTGAAAAAAAACAGACATCTACAAGCGCTCTAATTGTTCTTGTACCATCTGGGAGCCGCGGTATTTATCAGATGAAAAATCAAAAAGGGGGGAGGATTCAAGCTTGCCCTTAAAATAAATAAATAAAAACAATACTATAAAATAAAAATTTTACAAAAATAAGTGTTTGGGTAATTCAGACATTATTGTGAGTACATCGATCTCCCACCGTAAAGGTAAATAACACTGGATACTAACTAAGTTAAAGTTCTGTAAGAGAGAAGTTCTAACTGACGATGCAGAAACAGATCATAACAAGACGAGAAGTTTTAATGACAACTAGTAGCCTATTGATTAAGCCAGCATAAACCATCTTTTTACGTTTGTATGGTCTAAATTACCTCTGGTAAAACCCAGCAGTTTTACCTATATAGTACTGTTGTGTGAAACTTGCTAAACTTTCTAAACACGTTTACCTTATCAATGAATCGAAAGTAATTTATAATTAAACCATAATGTTTTTATTATCGTGGGCACACTCATAGTTTTCATAACATAAACTCCTAAAAAAACAATGAAATCAGCGTAGGCACGTCTTTATCTGGACTAAATAAGTTTTTAAAATATTAGAAAGTTAATTCTTTCCATTAGTGGCTTTTGATCCTTTGGTTCTAGGATGCTGTACCTGATTTAACAATAATACGATTATTATTAATAAAGCTCTTGGTGTGTCTGTGTCTAACAATATAAACGATCGCTAACCAAGTGCAGAAAAGCTGGAGGTAATAACATTGTTAATTTATTACGAAATGTTTGAAAATCCCAACAAGTTGACAATCATCATAACCTCACAAAATCAATATGTGAGGGCGTAAAGTAGGCAGCTTGTCATACACCTGGGAATTTGCCCGAGAATCAACAGGAATAACGGGAATAAATCGATTTAAACTGTGCCGTAGAATGATAATGGGCATAGGGTACTTCAATAAATGATATTTTAATAACGTATACGCTGACAACATTGTTTAAGGCAGAATTTTGAGTATTTTTGTAACCCTCACTTACCTGTAGCGGTGGTATCCAAAATACAGTTGCAAATCCCATAAGAATGAATAAAAATTTAAACACTGAACTAACACTGCACTATATATTGATTTCTTATCTTTACAAAACATCTAACAGCGCCATAAATTAACTTTCTTTAACAAATTGTTAAGAATTTTTTGAAAGCGGTACCACTAAACGGGTTGTTTTGAAAGCACGGATTTATGACGTTTATGTTTGAAAGCCATCTTGACAGTCACGACAATTACCGATGCTACCCCTTCGCCGTTAGCCGGGTCACCATGCCAACCGGACGGCGGCCATACTTTTTCTCGTATTTATGAATGAAAATTCCTCAAGGGGAAATGACCTTGCCCTCACCCCTACTATAGCGCCCCCGCATAGTATTTCCCCCTCCGGAATTCCATTGATAATTTCATTCATAAGGAGTTCTGTCGCTCTAGGGGCGACATATCTGTGTATTTTTGAAAATAATTAGGTAAATACTAATTAAACGCCTTAATTTTAGCGTAAATTAGTGAGAAGAGGTGTAGATAAGTGATAATACCCATTTTATTGGTTTGTTATTGTAAATTTTCATGTGAAATATGCAGGTTTTTGTTGTAGATCCGTATGGGCGCAATTTCCCAAACTAACGTGAACTTTGTGGGCTCCCATTGTGGAATTAGCATAGGGGAAGATGGTCCCATCCAAATGGGGCTTGAAGACTTAGCCATGTTCCGTGCTGTAAATGGAAGCACCATTTTTTATCCTGCTGATGAAGTTTCAACAGAAAGAGCTATTGAACTTTCAGCTAATACAAAGGGAATTACGTTTACAAGATTTAATAGGCCTACAACTACTGTGATTTACCCCAATGACCAAGTTTTTGCTGTAAGTACATCGTTATATATTTAAAATATCCTTGCAAACCCTTGTAACATGTTTAGTATATACTAGGAAAATTTGTTAATAAGAACCCTTATTTGTTTCAGATAATGAATTTAGAACACGTCCTCCACCTGAAAAGTTGTCAGATAATTGGAAATTATCAATGTTCGCGATGAGTGGCATAATTGATAATTATATTTAGCAGTTTATTTTATAGGTAGTGTCTTGCTTAATTTTGTCTGGCATATTTTTTTAACTATCCACAGTTTAATGACTTAGTAATAAGGGTTAGTTGTTATTATAAGTACATATTTCTTATTTTTAATAATATGTATTTTTGACACTCAAATACTGTTATTTTCTTTATATTTGTCCAGCCAGATTTATTTATACATTATTTTGTTAACCGTGAAGATTTAACGTTTTATTTTTTATGTGTTTTTATATAACTTTTGATGCATCAACACATTTTTGAATAAAAGTATGTTTTGTATCTTCTTAGTTTCCTTTTTCGAAACCTCAATATTTCCGAAAAAAAAAAAGGAAATCTTAATAGGATAAAAGCGCTTGTAGACGTCCAGATTTTTCACCGGACCACGGACCGTGTTTTTTACCGGCCTTGTGGTGCACCTTATACCGAACCGGTATATGGTCCATGTACGCACTTTCATTATAACCTAAACGACACCGCAAGTCCGGTAAAAAACCGGTCCGTTGTCCGGTGAAAAAAAAACGGAACAAGCGCTCTAATTGTTCTTGTACCATCTGGGAGTCGCGGTATTTACCAGATGAAAAATCAAAAAGGGGGGAGGATTCAAGCTTACCCTTAAAATAAATAAATAAAAACAATACAATAAAATATAAAAATTTTACAAAAGTAAGTGTTTGGGTAATTCAGACATTATTGTGAGTACATCGATCTTCCACCGCCATAAGAAAATTTTAAACAAGGAGCAAGACCTGAAGAATAAAATATGGCATGTCAAAAGGGCTTTCACGCAAAAAGGAATAAATTCATTTTATTGCATATTATAATTTTCAATAAATAACGTAAGATAAGAAAAATTCCTCAGTCTGCAATAGAATCACTCACGCATGTCTTGAATTGTTACTCTTGAAAGGTAACAGGTGAATGAAAAATAGAACTGTCAAGTTCTGAAGTTTCTATTTTTAAGAAAATTACATGGTCATTGCATCATACAGATTTGAAAAAAATATACAACAAAGAACCTAAAAATTATAAATTTAAACTAAATGAGAGACGTGTCCACCTTCTATTTCTAAACATGTTCTCATTCTTCTTTTTACAGCATCAAAAACATGCTTTGGTGAGCACTAGGAGAAAGTTGTTAATCTCCTGAAATTTATTTGTCATTCTAGCTCCTAGGCCTTCTAAATTTTCACAAGGGGTTTTGGAAACCGAGTTTTTAATGTGTGGCTCAAAAAAAAGTCGCACGGCGTGGGATCGAAGGACCGTGGTGGCCACCAGTGACGAACCCAGAAATTTTAATGCATGCCAACTTTTGAATATAATATAAAAGGATAATCTAGCGCCGCAGGCAAATCGCCAAACATGCAAATTTTTTTTTGGGTGCCACAACCAAAAGCTTATAACTTCAAAAATGCGGAAAAATTTGAAGTAATGAATGTGATGTATGTATGATCATTTTGTCAAGACATTATACGAAAGTCAATCTAGGTTGTTTTTGTTATTATTTAAATCCGATTTTAGGAAAAAACGTATATTTGATGAATCCTAAGTTATAGGGGACAAGATGACGCGTTTAACAATAATTTTTTAGAAATAAACCTCGAAAACTCTGAACTATGTTATTCCTACCTATGTAGTTATGCATTATGCAAAACTGTGTGTGACGCCCTTTCGGGATAGGCGCTCAGGAGCAGCATTTCGCGAACATCTGGACATCTTTAGGGACCCATTCCAGTTGGTTTCATCCATTGCATAATTTTTTTGCTTATTTCGACTCTCCAGATTTAACTTGCATTCTCTATTATTAATTTTAGAAAAATGAAAAAGTGTTAAGTAAAATAAAACATAATAATATTTATTATTAGTGTCATGAAAATTACTGTTAAAAATATTGGTGGGACTACATCATCAGACATCCCCGTTTTAAACTGAGCGATGTTTGATCGCTTGTTGTTGAAAAAAATTCTAAGGAGAATAGAATAAATAGGAAACAGAAACATTCAAATGTGTTGAAATGGATTTGTACCCTTTTGTTTGAAACCTCCTAAATTATTCTGCTAAAAAATGGGTAGGTACATACGAGTATATCGAAAAATTCTACAATTGCTGTATAAATACTTAAGAAAAATAAATTACTTTAGATTGCGATAAGGACTTTTCTTGGTCACGTCTAGCGTTGCTGGCAAAAATATTGATTAAAAACCACTAGCTGCATTATTGTACATAATGTATAAACATTCGCCGCTTTTGTTACTCTTTATATTTTGCGCCAATACTGTACCGTTAACTACACTGAGCAAATTAAATTGTTATAAATTTAGTGTCCCCTGCTCACATTTATATCATGTCTGAAGGTTAATAAATATCTGTGATTTAGTTTTTAGCTACAGTATTACCAAAAAATAAGAAAAATGCGCCATCTCTTTGGTTACCTAGTTATATGTTGCTTGTTGTTCGTTCATTCAGGTACGTATCCACGTATACTAATTAAGTATACTAGATTTTTATATCTTTTTGCAGTTTTTCCATCGAATTAAAAAAATATGTGTTACATTACAACGTAACTGGTGGACCAACTTTTTATTTTAAATTATTTATTTAGGTACTTAATTACATTTAAGTTAAAACACTTTAACCATCCCGCTGCTTACCAATTTTTTTCGGAAGCACTTCTTGTGTAAACATAACAAATATATATTATTTGTTAAATATTGTTTTAAATACATGAGTAAGCCTAAATAAAAAATAAGTAAAAATATTATGCCAAAAGATAACTCGGAGTGATATTACATAAATAGTACATACGTTACGTAAATGTGCTAAAAATGTAAAACAGCAGATTTTTATTATCTATATATTGAATAAAGGTTGTTCCTTAGGCTACTGCTCTAGATATGTTGTTGCTATTAAAGTCCTTTACATTACGTAATAATCGTGATTGCCCCAACCAATCAAACCTGAAAAATAAATATTTTTAGAACAAATAGAAGAAAATTGCACAGATTTCCAAGGAAAAACCATAGAGCATGGAAATTTGTATGTTCCTGGACCTTCAGTCTGTTCTATGTGTGTATGTTACCACAGTGAACCAAAATGGTGTAGTGATATTTATTGTGATCCTCCTTACGTAAGTTGTATTGTTTGTTTAGGTATAAAAATTGCCTTGACAAAATGTGAATATAACTTTAATTATTAAGATCCTATGTGAAAGCGTCTGAGTGTAGTATTTTGACAAAATAGTCTCCGAATGTACGTCCTAGTTTTTTTTTATTGAAATGACGAAAGTCACCTTAATAATTTCTCTTGATAGAAAAGACAATATAATATTTAAATCCGTAAATACACTTAAAAAAGGCTAAACATTCCCAGCGAGCTCGCCCGAACAAACAAAAACTCGTGGAAGGCGGCAGAAAGATCGCATCCCCGGATATTACATGTGGCCGGTTTCTCGCATAACGGGTTCCGTTGTCTGTAAGCGGAGTCAATAGTCTACATAAGAGCGTAATAGGCAAACTGCGATCATTGCGAAAAGCACTGCCAGGCCCAGGCCACGACGGCGACACGATAGGAATTAGTTGCGTTAGCGCTGGAAAATTGTTTACTTATTTAAGCCTCTATATCTTCTAAACCAAGGCGAATTCCCACGAATATTCCCCTATCGGATAGCAAATTTTGTGGAGATTCCAAAAATGTATAACTTATAAAGGTTCCACTAAAAATTCCGCCCAGAAGTTAATAAAAACGAAATTAAGGTAAAAAAAAATTAATTTCTGTGCCCTATTTATAAAACTTCAGAATATGAGGCTGGACGTATAGATTCAGATGTACCAAACTGCGCCTAAGTAACTTTCAAAATAAGCTCAGGAACAGCAAAAAAAATGGATAAAGCTGGGCAGTAAATTTTAGAAGATGCAGCTTGACGAGTAGATTCAGATGTAATCAACTGCGTATAAATGTATAACTTGTTAAGGTTCCACTAAAAATTCAGCCCAGAAGTTAATAATTAATATTTTTCTTTTAGTTCTGCAATAAGTTCCGAGTAAAAGAAAGATGCTGTGAATTTGAATGTTTAGATCCTCCCGGAGATATCGCTGCAAAGATGTTGCAGGAACATAGAAGTAGATCTCGCAATGCAGCCAGTAATACTACTAGCGGTTTTTCTTATAGTTTCAGGTTTTTCTTGTTTGTTCTACTCTTTGTTACAATTTGGTTTTGGAAATAAATACTTTACGGGTAAAAAAGTTAGGTTTATTAGGCGTACAGATTTATCGACTTATTTTAATGAGCTAAACGCCCTCTATAAGACAGGAGGTTACCCAATGAATCGATACGTGCAATTCACAATTAGAGTGAGGCTAATTCTGTATCTATATGTTTTGTGGAAAGGAAATATTTATAGAGGAAAGGACAGTAAATAATAAAATATATTCTATGAAACTAATAGTTTATTCGTTGAATAGGATAACATGAAACTGCATTACCTTTTTTTTTCAAAATATATAACAACGCTAAGGAATTGAAAACAGGCTACCTATGCAGATATTATATTTTACGTCTTGTATAATAAGGTATATTTATTAAATTATATATTATATGCTTATAAAACTTGTGAAATTGCAGAAAACTCTAACAATTTGGACCTCTGAAATATATAATGCTTTAGGGTGCACCATACACTATATCACACCAGTATATATCCACTGATTAAGATAGGTTTTTAACTATGTTTTCATTTTTATTATCCAGACATTTCATCTTTTATGTAATAGATAGCTTTAACAGACATAGTTTTTTTACATAACATGAAATTAAAAAATATTGGTTTCAATAGTGAACAGGGAAAATATAAATGTGATTTTGTTTAATCAAGTTATTCAATATATATATATATATATATATATATATATATATATATATATATATATATATATATATATATACAGGGTGGTCTGTAATGAATGCGCCAAAAAGCAATCCTAGATTAATCTCGTGAAAATAATGATATTGAGCCAAATATGCCTTAATAAAATGTCGCTCATTAATGAGATACAGGGTGTTAAAGTTCAGTTCTCAGAATTGCTATTTCTTTATAGCTCAAGTCGTTTTTGAGATATCGACATGAAACCTGGGAATCGGGGGTTTTCAGGGATGGGGAATACGATGGTATTCCATTTATTGACATAATATGTAGAGGGCGCTATTTACACCTTATAAACTCATTATTTCATGCCATAACTTTCTTATTAGTACCGTTCTTTTATTTTTTATTGAAAATTTTGAAAGAGTAACGATTTTTAAGAAAAAAAGGTATACTACATTTATTTCGATTAAATAAGCCGTTTTCGAAATATTTGCATTTATTCATTCTATTGCATAGTCAAAAATATTAAACATTAAAACTGAGATAACAGACTTGACTAACGAATAATGAATTGATCATGAACAAATAACAAAAAATCACTTCAACAAATGCGAAAAATGTCCACCATTCACTTCTATGCATATTCTTAATCCCTTCACCAAATAGCGTCGTAGTCGGAATAAAGTTCCTTGCTTATTCCTGATAACATTTGTGGAACCATGAATTTTTTGCAAAAGTTTCTCACGGGTACGGATTTTTTCTGTGTACACTAAGGATTTGATAAAACCCCAAAGGAAGAAATCCAAAGGATTAAGATCCGGGCTACGCGGCGGCCATGGAATTTCACTGCCACGACCAAACCATCTATGAGGCAGCCATTCATCTAGATAGTTGCGAACTGCAACTGGTTACTGGTAACCAGTACTTGCAGTTTCTTCAAAATGTTTTTGCGGGATCTACTCGATGATATACCCTTAATTTACGACAAAATATGTGATTTATGCACGATGGTGCTCCACCACAATATCCAGTTGCAGTTCGCAACACTAGCTAGATGAATGGCTGCCTCATAGATGGTTTGGTCGTGGCAGTGACATTCCATGGCCGCCGCGTAGCCCGGATCTTAATCCTTTGGATTTCTTCCTTTGGGGTTTTATCAAATCTTTTGTGTACACAGAAGACATCCGTACCCGTGAGCAACTGTTGCAAAAAATTCATGGCTCCACCAATGTTATCAGGAATATCCCAGGAACTTTATTCCAAGTACGACGCTATTTGGTGAAGGGATTAAGAAAATGCATAGAAGTGAATGGTCGACATTTTTCACATTTGTTGAAGTGATTTTTTGTTATTTGTGCATGATCAATTCATTATTCGTTAGTCAAGTCTGTTATCTCAGTTTTAATGTTTAATATTTTTTGACTATGCAATAGAACGAATAAATGCAAATATTTCGAAATCGGCTTATTTAATCGAAATAAATGTAGTATAACTTTTTTTCTTAAAAAACGTCACTCTTTCAAAATTTTCAATAAAAAATAAAAGAACGGTACTAATAAGAAAGTTATTACATGAAATAATGAGTGTATAAGGTGTAAATAGCGCCCTCTACATATTATGTCAATAAATGGAATACCATCGTATTCCCCATCCCTGAAAACCCCCGATTCCCAGGTTTCATGTCGATATCTCAAAAACGACTTGAGCTATAAAGAAATAACAATTCTGAGAACTGAACTTTAACACCCTGTATCTCATTAATGAGCGACATTTTATTAAGGCATATTTGGCTCAATATCATTATTTTCACGAGATTAATCTAGGAGCAAACCACCCTGTATATATATATATATATATATATATATATATATATATATATATATATATATATATATATATATATATATATATATATATACTGGCTAGAAATTATATTAATATTATAATTATAGATATTTTTATTTCTATTGTCTACTAACAGTTGTACTCAGTTTGCTGAAAGAATAATGTTCGTTATGTAAAAGGACTATCATAAAATTTCGATATTTACAAACTCTATCGGCCTAGAAATAAATAACAACTTTTTACAAATAACTAAAAAGAGTTTAAAGATTAAAAGTCTGAATAAAGGCCAAAATATAAGCGACTACCAGGCGTTAGGAAAATTGGCGATCTTTTGAAAAAAAAAATACGTTTCTTGAAATCAACTTACGAAATTTTTACAATCTTGTGTGGAAGTATAGCTTGGTTAAGCCTAATTGTGACTGGGTCTGAAAAAACAAATTTATACCCATATTTCGTCGTATATTTGTTGCTATCTTAGGTATTTTATACCTCTGAATTTTAAAATGCTTTGAAATTAATAATGCCATTCTCAAAACAGCAACGAAAACAATAAAATAAGTATAAATTTGTTTTTTTTCTGAGCCCGTCAGCAAATATGTTAACACTAAATTTTTACCTACATGTGTAGGGTGAAGCCTATTACTCAATTAGTTTATCCTAGAAAAAATTGTTGTACTATTAATAAGCATGGACCAAATGTTTTTTTTTACGGTGCAACGGTTTTTGCAACACAAAATTACGAATCTCCTACGTCTTCCAAGAAAAAATTTGGATTTTCCATATTTGTTTACATTTTATGTCAAAAGACCTATAATACCTTTGTTATTGGTAAAAGTATTTTATAGTTTTAAATGCTGCCAGTAGCGGAGGGGGTAGATTTTAAGATTGTAGATTTCAGAAAGAGTCACGTTTTGATGGGGGTGAATATGTCATTGGCGGCTATTAAATTTTCGCGAGAGTTTCGGTAAAGGCGGGGGTATGTCTCCATAGCTACGCCACTGAACGCTACTTATTAGGAAGCTTATGTTAAAACATTTTGTCCATTCTTAATTATTATGGAATTATTAATATTTTAACCATGTTCATGTGTTCTTTTTAACACCCTGCTTTCTGCCTAATTTGGGTTCTTTTGTACGTTCTAATTTTACTAGGGACCACAAAAAGCAATAAAATAAAAAAATAACTTTTCATATAAGAACAGTCAAAGTCAAAGTCGGGAAATCCCATACACTTTGAAATTATTTGGAGAAAAAATACTTCTATAGAAAATGTCTTTTTTATTTTATGGTGCTTGGTAAATAATTCGATGTTTATCTACTGCGAAAGAACCATATAACGGACAACCAGCCACGGTTCGCAAGGCTCTAATGGAATTAATTTTCTGAAAAGTAATTTTGCCTTACGAAAATAAGTAAAAGCTCGTTATAAGCTATAACATTTACCCAAAACTTTCCCCTAAAGTATGTTACACTATTACACCATTTTTAAAACACACCCTGTATGTCATTTTAAATCGGGTCGTACCTAACGGGCATGGAAGAAAAGGTCTTTAATAAAAAGATGTAAAAACAAAACAACTTTGAAATTTTAAAGGAGTGGATATATGTGAATATTTTTTGGGGTAGGGAGTCCGAAAACCCAATGGCAACCAAGATCCCGATGGTACCCTAGTTTCTGGCGCTTTAGAAACAACCAAACAAAACCTTTTTTTAAAGTAGAAAAGGCAAAAAGCTCTTTAGTTTTATATTTTATCGGTGTATTTTTCAAATATTATTTTATGAAAGATGCGAAGTCCGATTACATAACCTTAAACAGCAAATATTGGTCTTGTAGGGTGCTCTTCTGGGCTAAAGTGAAATTTATTATACATTTTGCTTAAGTTATGTAAACCGATGTCTAATTATTGATAATAATATCATCTAATAATGAAGTTTTATAAAAATGAGTTTATACAAAAGGCATTTTGATGTATATAAGTGCGTTGATTTTAGAAATACTATAATCATATTTGGAGTTTCTTAAAAATTACTAAAAGAAAACTTCTCTTTTTGTACATAGTTTTAAAAAAATGTGCCCTGTTAAGGCTTATACTAAGGGTGAATTTTATGAATATAAAAATATCTGTGACCAAGTTAAAAATGCGCAATGCTTTTGGCATTCTAGCTATCTGGCACTTAATTAGTATGGAATGATTTTTTTAAATCTACAACTTCTATGTTTTATTTTATTAGGAAATATGAAATATATGGCACTTTATCAAGTCCCACTAGATAGAATCAGTTTTGATTAATAATACTTTTTGGTTTCTAGTATATAAAGACTTGTTTGATTATAAAAGCACAATTTATCCTTAGATACTATAAGGACTTTCATATTTATATAATTTTCAGTATTACAGATAAAAACATTGTAAGATATTTAAATAAATAATTGAAGAAGAAAATATATTTGTTGTTATGTGTTTGAGACCTCAGGAAACCCCAATTAAAATTTAAAAGTTACCAATTTTCTTTATATACAATTTAAATTTTCAGCTCTACTTACTACTTTCAACCTGGATAAATTATCAAAGCAAACCCAAGCAAACCCAACAGGATTTGATTAAGAATTTTATTCACCTGTTACCTGCAACTTAATAACGCTTTGGAACGCTTACTTCTCCAGAAGTTAAAAAAATATAATTAATGTTGTAATCAAATTTTTATCAAAAATTATACAGGATATTTTAGAAAGTTGCTTAAAAGTTTCAAGGGTAAATTCTCGCCATTTGGGAAAAATGTTTTATATACAGATACTTGAATATTTATTTAATGTGGGTGATAAAAGCTAGCCTTTACAAAATTTGAACATGATGTATTTTCGAAGCAAAGATTAAATTTTGACTGTAGAATTTACCTAGTATATTTTGAAAAAAATTCGAAATTACCTGTATACATATAATTAGATTAAAAAAAATTGTAACAACTGGATTTTCATAATCAAAAAGTCTTAATATGTGAATGTTATACCTAGAAAATGGATATACTTGTACTGTTATATAGAAAGAGATTATTTATAGTAAAATAGTGATATATTTTGGCTTATTTCTTAAATATGATTATAGTATATTTGTAGGCGTTGAAAACGAATTTGTAGTCTTTAAACTAAATACTATTTTAGGTTAAGTTATTAATACTGTAATTACATAAGTGTAAGGCTCTAGAAATCTTAATGTAAAACTCGGATAAAATATGGTTTTATACAAAGTCTTTTGGAATTTTCATTAAATGAAAAATTTACCTACTTACCTATTTTTACATTTTCTAAAAAGTGCAATGTGGTATATGCCTTCTAATGTACATTTCAAATTTATTGGGGTTACCGAATTATATTTTTTATTCGTTACGTTTAATAAAGGACCAGCAATATTTTTAAAAATGGTCTTTGATTAATTTATTGGTCCAAAGATTCTTCATTGCTTAATATACCTACTTTTTCCGTTTAAGCTCTACAGTCTACATGGCGAAAAAAAATCTGATTTCAAAATTATCTTAATGTAATTTGTTTTTTAAATATATTACTAGCCCTTTTTCAAACATCTAAGAAAACCATTGTTAATTTGGCTACAACTTAATATTATAGTATCTACTAGGACTTTCTTATTAAGGACAGCTAATTTCAAAAAATATTTAGAACAAAATATCAAATGTGTCGATTTTTAAAGCTCTAGTTTTCACGCCATTCAAAATCTAGCAGTAGCACTACATATACATCGACCTTATTTACCAAACTAATTGAATCTTGGCAAAAATATGGCAGACAGATAATAAATTTAAATATGTATTTTTGGGATCCTAAAAAAGGGAATCTAGTTTATAATTAAAACATTACCACCCTATTTATTCTACACATTAATGACCTGGTCTCTTCAACAACCAATCCATCCAGAGTTACGATGACGATAGTACTCTTCACTCCAAAATTAATTTTTCCAAGTCTCAAATCAAGAGCTCGATGATAGACGCAGATCCATGCACCTATCCATTTTCCAAGATCTTCAATTAATCTTAGACTGGAGTGCCAAAAACCTTGTCCATTTCAACGCCTTTAAAATCCAGTCTTTCTCCATGTCACGCAAAATATTGGGAAAAGAAATGTTCCATCTTGTTGGCATTGCTTTCGAACATGATCTCTTCTCCCTTTCCAACTTACACAATCTCTATGTTTTCCAAATAAGACCTGACCTAGAGTACTGGTACATCTGGGGAGCGGCATCACCTTCGACACTTAACATCCTTGATTCTCTCCAAAAGAGAGTCATGCGATTCTTCAATGACCCAGTCCTCACAAGAAAACTCCCTTTTCTCGCTCATCGCCGCGCTCTTGGAGATTTGCCCCTTCTCTACCGATCTTTCTACGAATTTTACTCTGGAGAACTAGCTGCTATGATTCCTTCATTGACTGTTCCCAAGAGAACAACAAGAGGGGTGTTGCGTAAACATCCCTTTACAGTCCAGCCACAAAAGTCTAGAACATGCCACTTCTCTCGCTCATTCATACCTAGGGTCTCCAGATTATTGAACAAATTGCCTGCAGATGTTCTCCCTTTCCCTTCCAATCCCCCATCAACTGATTACATTTCCCTTCTCTTCAGACGCCCACGGTACGTTAGTACTTAGGTTTGAGGTCTATGTGGACTGTTTTAGTGAAACACAGTATTCCGGACGATTTTAAAGAAATTTAAAGTAGTTTGTTGAGGTAAGTAAGTAAGTAAATAAGTTTAGGTAAATATGTCGACGCATATGGTCTTAATAACCGAATTTTTTTTCAAATTAAAACTTCGTCCTTCATATAAGATAATCCTTAACAAATACTACAATACTTGGCTTATCCCTAGCTTTGTGTAGTTGTAGATGTTGCCGGTCGGCTAACGTTTGGCAACGCCACGGGTCCTGGCCAAGGACACGCAGGAGGAACACTTCTTGCCTGCTGCAGTCCTGCGGCCGACTCGGGATGCAGGAAGTTGCGCTTTTGTTCTATTTTTTCTTGCTAAAAATAAGAAATATCTGGGTAATTTTTTGTACACCATGGAACCATACGGAAATACTGAAATAATAAAAACTAAACAAAAAAGAAAATAATTAAAAATGCTAATTACCTTTTACAAAGCAAAACACTTAACAATTGGACTTTTTAAAATAATAAATTGATTTGGAGCAGTGGTACTGAAATAAAGTGTTTTTATTAGATGTTCCTTCCACGCAGTGGCTGTGACAAAGCAAAAATTTAATCTGAAAGCTAGTAATTATTTACCTGTGTTTGTATTCTAGAGGCAATTAAATCTGGAAGAAGCTCTAATTGTTCATGTAAACTAGATAATTTTTCCTCCATATGGGTTAGTCGATCTTCCAAGGTGTCCTGCCTTGTGCTCATATCCGATACTATTTCATATACGGTGTTTTGCGTCTGAAAATAAGATGGGTCAGAACTGGGAATATACAAGTGGTTAAAAAATTAAAAGAAACTGAGAAAATTACGTGATTTTATTTGTGGACTTGGCCTGGAGGACAATTGTGGTTAGGTTTTCTTTGCTAAAAATTGCATCATAATGAAATTCGAATATTTAGAAATAGGTATCTTAAGGTCGTAAAAATGAGCAGCTTCATTCCAATTTCGATTGTCAGTGAATACGTTGATAGAAGAATTTTATGGCGTATCACAAATTTAAAATTCTTGCAGGAGTTGCAAATTATGTTTAATGACTGAAGGAAAATCATCTCCAGTTTAAATTGAAAATGGAGTAAAATGTTTTTTAAAAGAGAAAAATTTTACCGATTAAGCGCTTATACCTTATCCTGTTCGCTGAACCGTTATTTTTTACGTCTGGCTTTTACGAGGCAGACAATAATCGGAATTTCTGTAAAAAAATGACTTATTTGTCGAACTTAATGGATTTTTCAACTCTTCTTTGGCGGAAATGCTATTCCACGTGTCTGCTTTGCTTGATAAAGTAGTAAAAAATTTTATTTTATTTTTTCCATCTTTTTTTATCTTCTATGATCTTCGCATCCCGCCCCGTTCCTCGAAAATATAATGAGTTGGCCCCCTCTAGTTCAGATCCTGGGTACGCCCTTGGTGTGAGCGTCTAAAGAAAGGGGAAACGTAATCTATTGACACGGGATTTAAAGAATTGGAGGTTGGGGGGGGGGGGGAGGGAAAACATCTGCAGGCAATTTGTTCCATAATCTGGAGACCATAGGTATGACTGAGCGAGAGAAGTTGGATGTTATAGGCTTTTGTAGCTGGACAGTAAAGGGATGCATACGTAACACGGCTCTTGTTGTCCTGTCAGGAACAGTCAAGGGGGAATAATACCGGCTAGTTCCGTGGAACTATCGGCAGAAAAGGGATAAATCCCCAACAGCGCAGCGATGAGAGAGAGAAGGGAGTTCTCTGGTGCAGACTGGGTCATTGATGAGTCTAATGGCTCTCTTTTGGAGAGAATCAATGATGTTAAATGTCGAAGGTGGATACAGTAGTCTGGTCGTTAGGTGTTATTTGGGTAACATAGAGAGTGTGTAAGTTGTAAGGGGATAAGTATTTTCTGGCTCAAGAGGGAAAACCCAGCTTTTTAGCTGCTAATGTGGCTATTAAAGTAAATTGTTTGTGCCAGCTGAGATCATGTTCAAAAGCGATGCCTACAAGATCGAGCGTTTCATTGTTTTGTAGGGCTTGGTCATTCAAGTGGATGGGGTATGAGGTAACGGTAGGCTTTGATTAAAAAAAACTACTTTTACAAGTTAAATTACTTAATTTACTGGAAAAGGGAAAGTAAATAAGTCTTGTAATAAGAATTAGGTTAATAAACGAATTTTTACAATAGCTGAGCAACTTTACGGTTCGTCAGCAGATCTCAGCGTGTTTGTTTGTGTTTTTGACGATAAAATTTTATACGGTAATCATAGTTTATTTCCCTAATATTGATTCTATAATGGTTCGATACTTCAAATTTTATGCAGGGAAATATAGGTAACATTTTCAAATTTAAATCGAACCCTTATATAAAACCGAAATCGCGAGCATTGCGGAAGAAATAAAAACAGGCTATTTAATATGTTCATTTCTGGAAATGCCATATCGTGACTTTTCGATCGTTTTACAATGGAAAAATTTTCATGTAAAATAAAACGCTGAGATTAGCGGGTTTATAGGCGTTTTTGATAACTAAATCGCGTAATCGGAATGGCAATATCAATGTCACAAACGGATTTAACGTACTATTGTTCCAAGTGTATTAAACTTCAATTTGTGATACTTTTTGTACAATCGGGTGATATATATGTTTTATGTAATTTTTGGGACAGTAGCAGACCAGTTGTTTCGAAAATTGGAGTTCCGCCATAAATGCTAATGCAGATGCCTACGGTGGTATTGAAAAAAGTCGTAACAGTTCAGAAGGGGTAGTTTTCGTAAGTGTAGGGGGTTGCTTTTCATAAAATATTTTTATTTAAGATTTTTTTCCAGCGGCTATGCTCACAATAGAATTATAATTATTATCGAAGGAAAATTTCTTCGGTATATATGGCGCAAGAACCAATGTACATATTAATAGCTTGAACTTTTCGTCATATAAACCTTTTAAAGCTTATTATTAGAAAAATTTAATATTCCTAAACTGTTTCCTGGTGCTGCCCAGATCAATAGGGTAAAAACCCACGTTATAAGTGACGATATTAACCCTAGAATATTAGGGTATTCATACACAAAAGTAAATTACACCTAAAAAATCCTTTTTTAGGATTCTTTATTTAATATCGGACAAATTGCTTTGGTTGACTACATATTCAAGAATTATTCAGCCTTTATTTGTAGTTTTGCGACTTACATCATTTTATGAGGGCCATTATAAGCCTTGAACAACAAATCTTTATATTTTGAGGAACTAAAACTAGCCAAAATATGTGCCTATATATTAGACTATTCTACTCCCGGGCAGAGCTATGGCCTAATTTGGTATTCGGCTTCTCATTACCTCATTATCATATTTAATTTTCACCCCAGTGACATAGAAATAGCTTCTACTAGTTCTCCTGCGTTGGGAGTAAAATTATTTATATGTTAATTAACTGAAAATAAATTTATGCCATTTGCTTTATTCTGCATCGTACCGTTGTGCGTTTCAAAGATTTAAAAGAAAAACTTTTGTTAAGTCTTACTTAGCACACTTGAAAACAAAAATAGTTCTTACCTTGGCCATATCAGTGATAGTATTAGCATTATCCATAAGCTTTCGTTGGTCCATTTTAACTTTTCTTAACCTAAATCATAATTTTCAAATAGGTATCAATGAAATAAAATATTTTTTAAAATAAAAAACATCCAAGTTTCCTAAATTATTAACTAATTATTTATTTACCATAAAATACTCTTTAACTACTATATATTTACTCACGCATAAATTGCAAGTAAAAATTTTCTTTGGTGGGTTCTAACCCTCCCTGGATTCACCCTTTTCACTAGCCTTGTATGTTTGTAAATCAGCCATGTTTCTCGTAAAACATTCGCGGCTGCATTTTTAAGCTGAAAAGAAGAAATAGTCACAGTAGTACTTTAATTAGGATTAGGATATGATAGAAAACCATCACTCTAAAATAATATTTTTTAGTCAACGGAAAATGCAGTTCTAGCTTTCAGTGTACACCATCTCCCGGTCTATTATTTTGCTATTTGGAAACTACATTAAACAACAAATTTATACTACAATACCGCTAACACCGTTAAAATCCTACACAGGAGTTTTTTTAGGTCCTGCCTGCTGTACTTGGTTAAAATGTTCTTTGTTGTTGTAGTCACAAAAAAATTTTAATTAAAACGTAAGATGAAACCTTTAACGACCACTTTCAGGCCTTTTGTGTTAAACACAGAACGTATTGACAAAAATGCAAATGAAATTTTTAATGGCTAGTAATTAATACCAGCATACAAAGCGAAAAGAAAAATGTAAAATAGCTGAAATAATAATTTTGGTCATGCGACTGAAATTGGCACCTTTACAAATTAAATGAAAAGCTTCTCTGGTATTCATATCCAAGGTGAGCTATTTTTTAGAACCTTCTTTTAGTGGGAGGCTAAAATAAAAGTTCTTTCCCACAATACCAAGCGGATCAAATTAAAAGATTAGACATAGAATTATGTTGCCCCATTAAAGTAATTTTATTATTCTGATTACTATTCTACCCTTAATATTTTCCGGTTTAAACAATATTTCCGCTGAAGATGTTTTATTTTTACGATTCTGCAACGACTATTCCCGGTACATACATATATTATTTAGATTTAACGATACGAGTCTTGTCAGATATAAAAATTTAAATTTACAAAATAAAATATAATAAAATATAAGCAAACGCTGCTACGAAGGGTTGTAAAACAGCGTACAATAATCCTTTTGGGACACGGTACACTAAAAGAAAGCCGTAAAATGGGTTATTCATTATTCGGTAAAAGATATTTGGTCTCGCGAGAGTGTTTAGTTTTTAAGTATATTCACTGTTTTCATAATAATATGAGAGTGGCAACTTGTACACTATATAGTTGTAGCCAAATAAAACGCTTCGTCTGCTAAGTCATTCCTATCAATAATATGACATAAATGGAAATAATGGAAAGGGATAGACAAATAAAAGAAAAGAAAAAAGTAATCTGCAATATAAGAATCGTAGAAGAGCCGATTGACTATATGTAGAGCAGCTTGTATATGAAGAATATCAGTAAGTAATTCAAAGTGCAGATGTTTCATGAGCAAATTGACAAAGAACATTTAAAGACATATGATCGTTTTAGGTATTGTACAAATAGAGGCATCGGGAAAAAAGGTGGACGCAACAAAATATAAAATAAATAATTTATTTTAAGACCGAAAAAAACCGACTGTCTTTTATTACTGAACAAAACTAAAAAAATTACGCTTTCTTTTGATATAAATTTTGTGTTAATACTAACGGTGGCTACACAAAAAATAATATAAAGCAATAATCCCATAAAACTTAATAACTATTAGGATATTTTACATTTAGGCCAGTATTAGTAGTACCTTAACAATTAATACGTTCTTTATGATCATACCGCTTGATAGTATTCTTTATATATTATTACTTTTATTACTTTTAGAATCATAAGTAGATATAAAATTTATATAAAAATAAACTGTATTTTTTTTATGTGAGACGCCCAAGCGGACTTCAATCCCAAGTACTAACGTGCCGTGGGAGTCTGAAGAGAAGAGAAATGTAATATATTAACACAAGAATTGAAGGTTGGGAGGGGAAGAGAAAACATCTGCAGGCAATTCGCTCCATAATCTGGAGACCCTAGCTATCAATGAGCGAGAAAAGTGAGATGTTCTGGGCTTTTGTAGCTAGACAGTAAAGGGATGCATACGTAACGCGCCCCTTGTTTTTCTGTTAGGGACATTTAAGGGGGGAATTATAGCGGCTAGTTCTTCAAAGCAAAATCGGTGGAAGTATAGGTAGAAAAGGGATAAATCCCCAACAGCGCGGCGACAAGCGAGAGAAGGGAGATTTCTTGGAGGACTAGGTCATTGACGAGTCGAATGGCTCTTCTTTGGATAGAATCAAAGACGGTAAATGTCGAAAGTGGTGCCGCTCCCCAGATGTGGGAACAGTACTCTAGTGATGTTCAATATGACGATTTTCGACGATAAAAATAGTTTGTCTCTTAACAAAAATACAAGGTCATGATGATCCAAATTCTCTATTAAGATTTTAGAGAATGTTTTGGTTTCCTATGTAAACTCTTAGCCAGTTTAATTGTTTGTACAGATATTTTGACCTTTAAGGAGGAATTCTTAAACACAACTTAAGGCAGAAGGAATTTCGTTAACATTTAAATAGAAGCATTTACAACACAGATTGTTTTTTAACAACGCGAAGTATGGCATTTCATTTACAGGTTTGCAAGAGCTCTTTTTGCATCAAGAAAGTGAAGTGTAAATGAACTCAACTAAGCAAATGACCAGGGAAGTCTTAAAAGAGACAGTAATTACTTAAACTTTTCTTCCTTACACTAAAATGCAGTTATCACACTTTCAAAGTGCCAGACCTAATCGGAAATAAAGTGTCCTAAAAAGTCGGGGAAAAAAGAGGTAATTTAAATTTTAATAAGTTAAGTCGGGATTGGCTCTCCGAGAGTTTTATCGATTTCAACCCTGTAAATGCTAGGAAAACGAATAAAATCTAAAGTTTTCACAGGGAACTTCCTAACGGCTTTTTACTGAAATTGGATTCAGTATTTTTGTAGGTATAGAAATCCTTCAAGTCAAGCAGTTTTTAAAGATCACGTTTAATCATCCAATTTTAATTTTCCATGAGTTAGTAAATCTGGAGAGGAAGAAAACATATGTAAATCAAGCTAGCAAAGCCACAATGCATTTTCAAGCCATAACTTTTGGCTAATTTATAAAATTTTTAAAAATATTTTGGAAAATAATTTTGCTTTGTGGTTTTTCAGCGCGGCTCTGCTAGCTTGAACTCAACCCAAGCTACAAGTTTTTTTTTAAAAAACGAAGAGCAAAAAAATTAAAAATTTAGTAATAAATTGGCACTAAAATAGTGACAAAAAAAATTGAAAAGGCGTTGCGGCTCTGATAGTTTAATTGACATTGAAAACATATTAATGCACTTATAAACGCTCTTATTCTAAGGGAGTTAAAATATTGTTTTTCTACTCCCGTACTTTAATATCCAAATTAGATGTGTCATAATTATGCTCATTATGATACCAATTTTCATTATGAAACCGCGTTATTAGCCAATTTGAAGCCCATACTTTTTTAGTCAAGTGACCTATTTTTAATATATGTAAATAATTTTACTTTGACAGTTCTTTTACTAAAATTTGCATTTTAAGAATATTTAAATTAGAAATTATGGTATGCGTAATAGGGAAAAATTCAATTTGTTCAACTGTTGCTAAATATAATAAATGTTCAGTTTAATATTTAATAATAAATGGCCGCAGAAAATATAGTTTACCTATGCAACTCTCATGTAATGGATATTAATAACGTTTTGAGACTAGCCAGCACTAAGGTTTTTGCCTTGTAGTTGGTAAAATAACTTTAAGTTGTTCTATTTTCTAGATGCTGTATAGGGTTGCTGCATTCACCTAGACAATGTACAAAATACTAAAATATTTATGTCATGTACTTACCCGTTTCGTTAGCTGCGTGTCCATCATAAAATTGTGAACATGTTTCTCAGCCCTAGTTAATTCTAATTTCCTAGATACTACTGCAACTAATAACGCTGTACAACCTGCACCCTGAAAAATACAAATAATTTTATTTAAAAAAAAATGTACTAAATCCAAGCAGTTTTAACTTAAAAGAATAAGCCTAAGTTACCGCAAACTAAATGTGTAATCAGCCGCGGATTGTGAGAAAAATTATAAGTAAAGTGCTTTTGAATCAGTAGCGTTTCGCAAGGGGAGACAGACCAAACTTCCCCCTAATATTTACGTCAAAATGAAGGTTATTTAAAAAAGGGGGTAGCTTCACCTATCTAGCCGTACGGACCACCACTAATTGAAATTTGAAAAGGGGGGAGTAAATAGTCAGAGGAAGTAATGAGGTCTTCCCCAGAATTTTAAATTTTAAAAGCTCAAAATATAAATCTTGTACCTCTTGTTTTTTTGAATAATCCTTTCTATTTGCTTTCTATTTCAAAAATTTTTGTTTTAAAAATTGTCAATAGGTACTTAACTTATTTATTTTTTCTTGTAACAAAAGTCAAAATTTCAATATCAAAATTCTGGCTTTTCATACAAAACTATTAAAAGAAACTAAATATGTGGCCTTCTCCGCTTTCGAAAGTTGCAGAAAAATAATCAATAAACTAGTTGATGCCATTCTGCCACCGAGCAAATTTTGCTTTTAATGCCACTCAGTACTTACCCCCTTTTCATCGGAAAATTGAAGTTTGCAACAAAAAACATTATTACATAAATAAGGAACAGAAAATAGTCATGTTTAATCTTTTGAAATTGATTGCTAAGTAACGTTTTTCCCTAATACAATAATAGAATGGATGTTATTTGCGGTTTTACAACTGCAAATCCAAATTAACGTCTCTACTTTTTGATAAAATAAACAAGAATGTTATTTTTTTAAAATTGTTGATTTTATTTCAAAATTAAATTTTGATATTGGGATTTTTTATTCTAAAAAGTTCAAAAATAATTATGGATATAATGTTATTTTATGAGAAACATTTTGCCGTTATTACAAGATATTTTATGTAACGCCAAGACAAGAAAAATTAAATTTCCCGAATTTGTAATCGATGCAAATTTAAACCTCAAATTAATAATCTCGATTAGAATTCTTCCTTCAAATATTGTTCTAAAAGGAAGCAAGTTAATCAGCTCTATAATTTAATAAAACTTGCCAGAAATTAGTTCCCGTTCTTGAATTTCAAAGGACGTTTTCAAATTCCGTAACGTAAAGGGAACATAAGTTCAGCTACAAGCTGATAATTAATGGCGTGAATATGTATTCATCAAACATGAGGAGTTCCTTGCTTGAGAAGAGCTATTCTTGTTATGTATAACTTAAAACAAAGGAACTTTTCCTTAAAAATATTTTGTGACTTTTTTATGGCTTTTCAACAGCCTTTTAGACATTTTTATAGCATTTTTTCCGACTTGTCTTGCCTTTACCTATTTCGTATAGATTATTTAGCATGTGACGCATGATAAGACTTTTTCTTACGTATATGCGGTAGACCTGGACATTCTACAATCGTATATTTTCCAATATCCCATGTGAATACCACGTTAACTAGATCTATGGTAATACACATAAAGTTATGTCACAACATTTTACATTTATTCCGATTTATGGACCTGATAATCCGATTCGAGTAAATAAATTAAAATCGAGTTAAACACATATAAAAGCCGACACCCAGGCAATATCTTTTTTATTTTGTGTTGATTAGAGACTGAATTAGAGACTGAATGTCGTATGGGAAATACCGCGGTAAAAATTACCGCTAAAAATTTCATGATCCTACTTAAAGGTGAGAAGGCATATTTTGATAGGAAATTTCCTTTAAGTTACATAATAAAAGTATCAAACACGTTTCCTTTACCCTATAGAGTTTCAGTAATATCAAGGGTGTAATGTTTACGGTACCTCCTTTCGTATAGATACAGCGTTATCTTTTAGTTTATTATGCATATAAAATAGTTAATAGCATGCTCATATTGGCTGTGCTATAGCTTCTTTAAAATTTTAATTTTATTTCTTAACTGAATAGGCGATGAAAATAAATATTGTATCAAATTCAGTTAATTTAAAAAACAAAACCAACTAGAAAATAGCTCAAAATAGAGCATTTGAATATTTTGTTTAACAACGAACTAACTTTAGTTTTTATAAGAACGAAGAGATTAATTTAAGATGTTTCTGCAAAATAATCACTGCAAATTGGTAATATTTTCGTTTCTGTTTTTACTTCTAGTAATTAAACTCTTCCAGATGTTATCAAAAATCCATTAATTGCGAGCTTTAAGACTACCTACTACAGGACTAATTGCCAATTAAATGATTTGAAAAAAATTATTAATTTTTAAAAATTGCGTTTATAATAAAATTTCCTGTCCGTTAAAAAGATTGGACACATACACTTGTGTTCTAATCCCAGTACTTACCATAATCCCCGTGCTTACAGCTATACCCCTTCCACAGTAGGTGTTGGGGACAATGTCTCCAAACCCCACACTTAGAAAGGTGATCGCTATCAGCCACATAGCGTTCAACAAATTTGCATGCTCTTCGTCATGAAATCTGCAATAAGAAAGAAGAATGAGCCAAGATATTTCCATAATATCAAATTTATACGCAATGTGTCTCACTTAAGATAAAAACACTTTAATATCTCGTTTTTACTTTGTGTTTACTCAGGTTTGGGGTGGAACTGACAATCTCAATTTTATATACGAGCAAGCATCATGCATGAAATCATGTACTTTACATTTTTATTTGAGTTTCTTTGGCCTGTGTTCTGTGAAGTTAATAAAAAAGAATAAAAACTTAATTAGACGAGCAATTACGTGTTTTAAAAATCTTATTTCTTATTCGCAATAGGGAGTAACGTATATAATGCTTAAACTTACAAATAATATACTTCACCGAGTTTTGCAGAGTTTCTACGTAATTCTTTCGCCTTTTATAACCCTTATAATGCTGATCTCTTTTCTGAGGCTTATTAAAATTTAATTAAAAAAGTAAACAATAACTTCTTAAATATTTTAAAAATTAATTCTAAATATTTTAAATACACTGCAGGGCTTACCTAATTTTAAGCAAGAAAAAATGCCGGTGGCATTTTTACTTTTATCCATAGTAGGACGTAAGGTTAGATTTAATATTTTTAACGAAACAAAAAGGCAACATCCATGAATTTTACTCAAAATTAGGTGAAATTTTAAACTAATATTAGCTCGAAGCTTTGCTAATATGGAAATTCCAGCACAGTATTAAATATTCATCAGATTTAAAAAGAGCATAGTCCACGATTTGGACAAGAATAAGTTGGAATTTTTAGTTCATGTGTATTCATTTCGTGAAAGCATATCCGGCCAAGATGCTCGTGTATCTAATTTAATCTTCAGTTGTTGGGTTGCTGAACCTATTAAGGTTTACGTCTTTTCAAATAAAAAAAAAATTCAAGTTACAGGAGATTAGAACGAAAATTAGTTTAAGAATTTAAAAGAAAATTGACAGCACATATTTTGCAAAGAGCCATCCAAGATAGATTATTCCCATACCATTTAACTCTAAAGTAAAGAAATCTGCTTCAAAAATATCCACTGAGGTATTTTCCATTAGGTTTACTGCTCTTAAGAACTAAAATATTGAAGAAAAGGCATCCAGGCTTATGGGCGTTTATTGGAAACCCGAACAGGTAGAATTGGCAATGAATTTAGCGCCATATTTCCGCCAACCCATCATGATTTAAGGCCCTTTTGCAAATTATGTCCAATTTAAAATATTCTTTACAGCCTTATAAATAAAATATTAGACACGGCAAAAACACATCGTTCGTGAAGGCAAGTAGAATGGGTTTCTCCCTCAGTCAAAATAAATAATTTTCTTTTTGGATGTCGGTCCAGTTATTTCTCTGAGGAAAGTTCCCTAAATCTCTTTGACTTTTTTTCGTTTTTCCATTTATTTTTTTGCATATTTTATTATGTGCAATTCTAGATGTCAGAAACTACAGACATCGACAGCTGGTTCAAAAAAAAGTTTTCCATTCGCCTTTTAGATAGAGAAAAACATTGTTAAAACAACAAGGGAAAACTGTTTCATAAATTAAACACAGAACAGAGAAAAGTTCAAATTAAACAGAAATAAGTTATGAGTGTTTTTTTATCCTAACCATGCGGAAAATGTTCTTGTTAAAGAATAAATATGATTGGGCCAAACATCTGCAAAAAGAAAATACTAAATAAATGTTTCTTGTAATTTTTATACGTTACGTTATAGGACATTAAATTTCTTTTTCTTCGAATCTATACAGAAATAAATATTTTCCTTATGAACTAATAGGTTGCTTAGAATTTAAATCCCTACGCCTCTGGCGACCATAGTGGTTATAATTTCATAACTCTTTAATTTATCTAACCTTAATCAAAAGTGTCTACCTGCTTCTGAAGTAGGTAAAACGCTATACAAATAGCAGTAATTTAATAAAAGCTCCTGGTTTACTACCTATAAAGAAGATGATTCTGTTGCTGAATTTCTTTTTATGTTTTACTGTATATTGGAAGCGCCTGTTTTATTCCCCACGTCAAGAAAATTTATAAACATTATTCCGCCCGTTTTCCTAAGGTTATTTAAAAAAGTTTTGATTAAGTGACAGTCACCACACAACACTGGCGTAGACAATATATTATATTTATTTGCAAAATATGCATGTGTCAATAAAAGTTGCACAAAATAACTTTTTTACAGCAAACAAAATAATGCGTTAGTTCTAAGAAATGAATTAGGAAAAATGTTGTATCTATTTATTACTCCCAAAGGATTTTTAAACAGAATATATTTTTTAAAAATATTTCAAACAATTTGCTGCATCAAATTTGTAAGCAAAACATAGGCCCCAAAGGGTAGCTCTTGTTCTCTGCCTTCTGAATTCCAACAATATTTCTCCCTGGAGAAAAAAACAAAATGTCAATTTCTGCGTAACTGTAGAAAGCCCATCATTTCCCCTGATGATTCAATGAAAAACTTTTAATGAATCAATATTAAACTTTTAGTTGGTTGGAATTGTCTCGAAAGTGTCGTTAGTTCTGGTACAACTTAATTAGAAAACGCATAGTATTTCATTGAATCAGTTTCTTTATTTTCCAAAGGTATTTTTGAGGAAAAGAGTGTTTTGTTAAACCAATATGCAGGGTTAGATATATTATGACGACGTTTACACATGTATACAACAGGCGCGACCCGTGAAATTTTAAAGTTGTATATCTCTGTTATACTACTTGTGGGACCCATGCCAAGTCCAAGTTTTTTAATGGTGAGCCTACTAGCAGTTTGGTCAAGAAAAAATATTTTGTAATTTGCGAAAAAAAGTTGGATTTTTGAATTGACCCACCTGGGAAAGAAATTAACACGCTTAGGTATTTTATTTATTATTTTTTCTAAACAAATTTTTGTTTAGGAAAAATAATAGAATCATTTTGAAAAAACTGAATTTTTGAATTTTTAATTTAATGTTTTTCTGGCGTTAATATGAAAGCTAATGCAAAACTAATAAAACTTCTTTATAGCAACTTTTAATGAGCTTAAGGATTACGTTATCAATTTTTTTATTCGACGTTTCGTCCTTGGGCAGCAATCGCCAACTTTATTTTTTTAAATACCGTCCTGATTTCTCGATGTCAAATTTCAGAAGCCACTTTTTTCTGAATTCAACAGTGTACTACACATTATTATTAAATTACGTTTTGAGTCTTTTTTCTCCATTACAAGCCATAATTAAAATAAGAAATTAAAAAGATTGAGTATGCTTCATTATTTTCTTCATTAAGTTACAAAATCTGGAACAATGTATGAAATGTTCTAGGAGACAGGTCCGTATCACAGAAATTTCTTAATAATGGTCAAGAAAAGACTCAAAAAGTAATTTAACCATAATGTGTAGGCACACTGTTGAATTCGGAATAAAGGGGACTTCTAAGATTTGATGCAAAAAATCAGTACCGTATTTAAAAAAATGAAGTTAATGATCGGTGCACAAAGACGAAACGTCGAATAAAATAATTGATAACGTAATCTTTAAGTTTATTAAAAGTTGCTATAAAAAGTTTTATTTGTTTTGCCCTACCTTTCATATTAACGCCAGAACACAATTAAATTAAAAATTCTAAAAGTTAGTCTTTTCAAAATAACTCGAAAATGAAAACTCATGTAAAAAATTTCGGAACATTATTTTATTAGTTCTTTAATTACCCACCTTTCTTCCCATTTAACCAATTTTGTATTTCTAACCATAAGCGAGATCCCCATACTGGCCCTCCTTATATTGGACACCGTGTATATGACAAAAACAAAATGTCTGATAAAAATTGTATCGCAATCCGGTAGACAAAAAATAACGTGTAGGAACTTATATGACTAAAGTACAAGTCAGTGGGACGAGGACCAATAAAACTAGCTAGATATAAATTTTTAATTGCATTTTTAAAAGCCATGTGTGCGACCTATTTTCCTTTTAATTAGCTTTGAACATAAAACGAAGAGTAAGTCACCATAAATTGCCGAAACACCGCGAATTAAATACACATTTCCAATATACAGTTACATACGAAGAAACAGCTTTCCCAAAGAAATAGCTCTGCTTAGGTTTGTAGGTCACTAAATCAAATAACTATCATAACATGGTTCCCAATAAACTGAAGAATTATAGAAATCATTTGAAGAAATTGTTGAACTAAAACAAATTTTTAGGACTGAAAACTAACCCTAAGAAATTATAGAGATTACCTTTCGCACTGCCGTAAAGTCCAGCTTGCGATGATCCACAATGAAACCATAAACACTAGAAGCACCGTTCCAGGGCAAATGGTCATTAAAGTCTTGAGCACGAACCGCGTGTTAAAGTTAATTCGATTTAATGCACCAATACTACGCGAAGAAGCGTCTGTAAAAAGTTTACTATGCAATAACATCACTCTGCAAATTAGGTACAATCTAAGGAACATTGGCAAAGACAGCGGAACATCGTACGGTACGCACTTTGACCCTATGCCACCATTCTGTTTATTTGCTAACTTTGTCGTCCATACGAATCTATAATGTCCTGGTATAGGATGCACTGCACATATTATTAGTTCCATTGATATTTGGCTTATTCGCTGCCAAGTCATCGCTATTCGCCAATCATCCGCACAATTGTCTATCATGAAGAGCTGCAAATCATAAAGCGGTTAATTATGTAACAAACAAATACATGCAAATCATAAATTGGCCTATTGTGAAACAAACAAATAGCTGCAAATCATATATCGGCTGGTTATGCAAACAAATAACTGGAAATCATAAGTCGGCTAATTATGTAGGAAACAGAGACCTGCTTCCTTGTGTTATGTTAGAAATGCTATGTTACAAAATCGAGAACAAATCCGTAATACACTTCCATTAATTACGATATGATTTAGTTTGTCCTAATCCAAACACAAAATAAAAAGTGCCATTTCAGTTGGGAAAAAATTTATAACATATTATGAATGTTAAGTAACTGCTGAGTAAAGAACGGTACTACCATAAAATAAACCTCTGTAGAAAAAATAAAATGTACGTACGGTCATGTCACTGAGGTCAAATAGGTTGGAAATAATAAGGGTTACCGGAGGATCAAGTGTAGGTAAGTACAAAGACGGCAAACAAAAACCTCAAAGTATTTCGTCCCACAAATCCGCTTTGCTAAATTCGCTGGAAAAGTCTCTTTAGGTAAAAGTGGTCAAATAAGACAAAAAGTTATAGCCTTTTATCTCTGGCACATAAAACCTCGTTAAAAGCTGAAATATAATTCTCTAAAGATGATACTGACGCAGTATCTGGATTGTGCCTTATTAAAACGTGGACAAAGGCCATACAGAAAACAGTTGTGTGTAAATGCTTGTAAGCATTTATATACAAAATGAAGTTTAATTTCGCGTTTCCAACATTAAATTTTTAACGGGTTAAAAGATTATCTCGCTGTAGGATCTAGCCTTGGTTACAGTATCAAGAATTAAGTAAATAAATGTATTAATTAAGGAAACGAAATACACACCACACATGTCTAAAAACTCTAAAAATATAGGTACTTTTGTTCTGAAATAACGCTACATCTTTCTTAAATCCTTGCTGTTATAGTTTATCCCCCAGCGCAAAGCCGACATCAAGATATCAGCCTAAAAATAACGGTGCCTAAAAGAAAAATGTAAAATGTACAGCGCAGAAAGATTTTTCAAATAAATACTGTCAGACCTTCAGCAGGTAGTAGGGGCACTCAAAGTTACTATAATCTGTATTTCATAGATTTCTAATGTATCAGTTTGTGTTAGTTATTTTGGTTTAATTTTGAATGCATCTATGTGACTTGTTAGTGATCCCCAACTATATGGCAACGCTTTGTCTGGTATTTACAATGAAATTCTAATTATAGCGACCAACATTAAACGGCTGTAATGAAAGAGCTCATCCTAAAGTTACTTTGTTGTTTTCATGCAAAAGGTAGCAGATATTTTTAAAATGTAGAAGGAACAAAGTATGTTTGAACCAATAGATAAAAGAGGAATTTGTCAAGCATTCTGTGTCCAATTTTTTTAAAACTAAAAAGTGAAGGGTATTCTGTTTAAATTAGTTTATCTAAAAAGAGGTGACTTAATATGAGCGTTATCGCTAACGTAGCAGTTAAACGATAGATATCTTTATCATTTTCTCGTCCCAAAGTGGTTACATAAACCTCTGTATGGGTATAAGTCTTTTTTTATATTGGCTTATTAAAATATAAGTACGGTATAGGTTTATAGGTAATTTAATACGAAGTTCGAATCCATAATTTTTTATATAAACGCAGTTTAGACCCGATAATCAATTTGCTTTATTGAATGGTACGCCCAATGAAATTGATAAGGTTTTATGTAAGAGGAGTTTTATGTTTTTATTGATAATACAAAATGGTTACGTAGTGATGGGCTAAAAATTCATAAAATACCCTGACTTCTTTACAAGAATGTGAAAGCGTTAAAATTTTAAAACTATAAAGCAGTTCTAAAAAAACTAATGCTAGATGTTGCGAAAAGCGAATGCTTAAAATTAATGTAAAATGTATTTAGCGAAACATTACATAGAGAAACAAGACCAAAATCATCTTGCATCTTGTTTAAATTTAAATCATTCTTCCTAGTCTGCGTGCAATGTGAAGGAAGGGCCCAGAATTAATTTTCTTCCATATTCTATCGTGCAATAATTAAAATGTCGTCATTTTAATGTTACTTTCAAGTTCTGAAAAGACATAGTAGTACCTATAAATTCTACTCCATTATTAGCTCCGATGGTAATCTCTATTAACAAGTTTCGTAGGGAACCTTGCGTGATAATGATCAATAAATTGACGACATTTAAAAAATAAGTACTTGCGAATTACCTGTACTTCTAAAGCGTGGTAGGCTACAATGAGGCCTAAAAGAATCACAGTCGATACAGATATCAAAGTTTTGAGCGCAATTGAGTAAAATTCATCCTGAAACAAAACAATTTCAAAATAACGTCATAACAATTTTATAAAAAATACACTACACTAAAAACCGACATAAAAAGGGAAAGATGATCTATTACTATTATGAGAAAAAGTTGTAGTTTCAGATTGTTTCACTGGACTTCGAGTATGTAATATCCTTGGTAGCATGTGGCCCTTATTGAGTTTTTATTAAGTTGAACAAGTGTCTTTTGATTAAATTCCCTCACGTCCATATAGTAGCAAACTAAGATTGAGCTGTACAAAATTATATACAAATTTTAATAATGTAGTGTCATGACAATAAAACTTAGTTCTTAGAACAATCCAGAAATATATAATATTTTTTGGCAGGGGGTTTAGTACCCCCATTAATTTTAATATTGTATGAGCTTGTGTGTATTATGATTCTAAGTTTACAAAATGGTTTCGCCGGAAAAATGCATAAACCCAGCTGGGGATTGGAGCTCAAACTTTATTGGATTACAGCATGCGATTTTACGGCAGTAAAAGTATTAACTAGAAATGCTCTTTTTCTCCCTAGTGGCCCAGAGTGACCTTTTAAAAATCGTAAAGCTTTAAGGTTGTTAGTTTTATTTAGTATTTCTGCATATCGTTTCGAATCATACATAAACTTACCTAATATTTCAGTATAAATGTCACATTACATAATATGGGGTTACTTCTTACTTATCAAGCCATCATCGTCAGAATGTGCAAGATAACATTGTTAAAAACTTCACGGGTCAATTCTGTTTGTAATGATATAAAGTAATGATTGTAATTAAAGCTCAGTGTCAAGTTGCACAGTGTTTACAAAGGGCTTGTAATTAAGTGAGTCTATCTACTCCACTTTAGAGAAGACAACTAATTGTAAGTTAGAAGTTTCTTGAAGTTACCTTAAAGCTAATTTTGCGTCGCATCTTCTTAAACCGCGACATCTGACTCCACCAGACCTACATCAAATTGCGCGAAGTTTCGATATTAGCATTATTATTATTATAAGGCCTTATTTATTTTACCGGAAAGGAAAACATATTTTTTTAAAACAAATATTACATAAAGATGAGTTATTCTGGTTTAAGTTTCCTAATATCTATTTTTCATCCTTTGATTAATCTGAAACTACAACTTCAGAGGAATCCAGAGGAAAGCGCTTACTTTACGATAAACTCCGGCACTTGAAAGTTCATTTTCTATAACCATAACAATAATTCCAAACATCCCCATAACCAAAGCGTAATCGCTTATCCTCTTCCGTTTTTCAAAAAGGGCCTTGCGCCTTCCTAATCTATAGCCCACATTGGGCTTGTGCTTTAGGCTACCTGAAGATGGTCCTTTGTATCCGGTACCTATGGTTCGTTCGTCCATAAACCTTGGATAGTCCACATGGCCTACCAAGGCTACTCCAGCTCCCTCCTCCTGTTGCATTTTGCCCCCACCTCCCGCTGAGTCCCTGCTGGAGTTTTTTACCGCCCCAGGGATGGATAGGGTTGATACTGGTTTTCTGAGCTGTAACCCACATAGTTTTCCTTTTAATATACTTTTTAGCTAAAACAATAGGTTAAAGCAGTTATTATTTGTGAATGTGCACTGGTTTACAAACATATTGCTCAACACACTGAGTACAGGTTTAAAATTGTCAATAGTTTTAATAACATTAACAAAATGTTTATGGATATAAAATTAATACATACAGCTGCTTAAAAGTGTTATTGAATCATTATTATAAATTTTTTCGTAATACCCTCCTGTGTGAGGCTATGAAAGTGAAAACACACTGTGCACACCAATGATCTAAACTGCTTTAAAGTGGCTACTGTCTAGAATCTCAGACTTTTAATTTAACACAAAATTAAAATTGGTTTTTCGTACCCCTCCGCTAATACCTTAATAAAAGTTTTTCATAATATTCAAGTCAACCAAATTTAAATTTTGTGTTAAAATTTACTTTAAATATACAGGCTACAGTAAGCTTGTTGAAATCTAATCTTGTTGTGTAAGTATGAGGATTTCTGTTGTCATTGTAAGCTACTTAGTTATATTAGGTCTGTGAAATGTTTTGGCAAAGAAACCCTCCAGTTGCTTCTCTTTAACGTAATTATACAATGCTTTCTGTACAGAATTTAAACTTTTGAATTATTTTATACGTTCCTCTTAAAAGTTTGATTAAGTTTCTAATTCCTCTTTGTCGCGGACAAAAGTTTGAATTTCAGTATTGCTCAAATGTAACGACAGTTATTGTGTATGACCTTTTTACTCGTGAAATTACCATTTCAACAAAAGAGTGATTAACCAAACTGTAAAAGAAGGTTGTCGAGAATAATGAACCAAATGAACAATATTTCCCAAACTAATTAATTTTAAAAAAATACCTTCGGAGCAAAAAAAGAACTTTAAAAATATTACCGCATAAACTTTTGTTTAAAGTATTTTTACATAGTGATACATAGTGGCCACCAAGTTATTTAAAAGATTTAAGTAAGTATGAAAACTACGTATTATGAAAGCCAGGTAGCCAGAAGCCTAAAATTACTTTTTTATAGTTTTTTTTAGAATTTAGAAAAGACCTATAATGGTATTCTCTAAAATAAAGGGCCAATATACATTACGAAAGCTGCAAAAACAAGAAACCTACGAGAAACACCTTTCTTTCCTATAATCTAAGAAAAGGCGCCGAAGAAAACCAATTCCGTTCTGTTGTTTATTATCAGGGTGCAGTGGACGACATTTTTCAACAAACTGGGCCGAGGGTTGTTTTCCTTGAGCGAAGTTAGTTTCAGAAGCAATGTGTCTTTAAATTCCAAATTATGTTGTAGAACTTGATTGACAATTTAACACGAAAAACTACAACTGAATATAACAGTAATTTTCTGGCTAGACATAGTATTACAGGTTTATTTCTATTTGATTAAACCTAACTGATGGCTGCTTATTTTATATGCACCTCAGGTTTCCTGGCTTTATTATTAGGTAGAGAAGTTAGGCTGTTGTCACAAAGAGCACGATTCATATTCGTACACTTTACGCATGACATGGCCTGATTTGGCAAAAGAAAATTCACTTCTGTACAATAAAAATACATTATTTTGTATTAACCCAACTTCACAAGTTGGGGAATATTTTACTTCAAGAAAGTTTGGTTACACTTAAAAAAATAAAAAGTTTAGAGGGTAATATTAAATTATATATATATATATATATATATATATATATATATATATATATATATATATATATATATATATATATATATATATATATATATATATATGTATATATATATATATATGTATATATATATATATATATATATATATATATATATATATATATATATATATATATATAATATATATACAGTGCTTCCTAGCTCTTTAAAGATTAGGCAAAATAATTAACTAAAACTGAAGTGATACTAAAATCATTTCTCTCTTTAAACTGATTTTGTTCTTATTAAATTTGAGTAAGAAATTAACTATTTTTATTAATCATTTGTAGAATAAATATTCCAAATAATTTTAAGAGGAACGGTTAACTTAATTAACAAAATTTAATTTGCAATTATTGGTGATTTATTCGGTGTAGAACCTACGATTTAGGTCACAGCATAAATTAAACAGCGTAATACATCGAATTCCAGAAAGAACTTACTTTGTTGCGCTGTTTAATTTAGCCATAGGTTATTAAATAAAGCAGAAGCTCAATGTCGCTAGACCTAATATGATATATGCAGTTAGGAAAATGAATTTTGGTTTAAACTAATTTTTGGGGCTTAAATTAGGTCTGCAATATTAATATATACATTTGCGTGCTTCCTTACGCCACTAAGTTTTGCGCATCCTTGACAATATAGGTCGTTACAGAATCAGAAACCTTTGTTGAGTATTTTTTAAAAGCAAAAGGTAATGCTTGTGTTACATTGTATTTTTGGTTGCAAACTCATTATAGGCCCCGAGAAAAATCAGCAAACTCACAATATATTCTAAAATAATTTTAAAAATGTGAACGTTTTATCCATATACAGTTATAACAAACCATTGTACTTAAATAAGACTCTTACTTACCATAATTTTTCTTACTAATTATTGCATTTAAATTTCCATTTGTAAAGTTTTACGTATATGTAGCTGCCTTGCATTAAAATAACATTTATGGTGCCCATTAATTTTTTAATAAAAATAAAATTAATGAAAATAGTAAGTTAATGATGTTGCCTGTAAAAAATGGCGTCGTTAATAGAGGCCTGGGTAACAATGTTACATTAAAAATTAATAGCTCTATTGGTGTGTTTATAAGCTAATAACCATTTGGATATTTTTCTACTTTTATTACGCGTCTGTATTCGGGTGCATTATCGAAAATACTGTTTTAGTCAATAAATCACTTCTATTATATATAATTTTATAGAGTTCTTTAATGGTTTATTTAAAGGAAAAATCAACCGCTGTACTAGATTTCTTTAAAGTAATGAGAACTGAAGTTTGAAACAATTAATTTTTCTTCAAATTTACCTCCTAATGGTACAAAATATATGTAACCTCAAAACGACAGCAAATAATTTAGATCGCTACTAACAGGGATTAAAACTGGTGTTATTTGTCATTTTTATGACGATTTGTACAGGGTTATCCAACGAGGACTGAACAGGGCCTTATTTTTGACCTTCCCTATATTTTTGAAAAAAACGAAACAAGCAGATTGGCGTAACTTCTATCGCTGAATTTGAAATTGACACTTAGAAAACGATTGCGCTCAAAACAAAAGAACTACGACATAAACTTGTATTTTCTTTTATGGAATACCCTATATTTTATTTGATATTTGAAAAGCCGCCATTTTTCTGCGTATATTGCAGTGTAAATCTTATCTATTAACTTAATCGTTAACTGTTATTTATTTCGTTTTAAAGAAAAATGTTTCCCTTATTTTTACCTAAATATTGCTATAGGTAACAGGTAATTAATTGATTACCTATGATCTATCAAATAGAGAAAGTCAAAATACCATTTTAAGGATAAAAAATGTATTCAAATCAAATATAAAAAAACTAATAGCACTAATAATTTAAATGTTCTATGTAACCGCCGTTATTCTCGAAACAACATCTGTAGATTCTTTGCAATCTTTCTAGACTTGCTGTTAGGATATAATTTTCCCGATTAAGTCTATTAACTTCGTTAACTATTTTTTCCTGAATTTCTTCAATGTTTTGGTTTCTTTCCCTATATACCAAATTTTTCAGATGACCCCAAAGAAACGAATCTAAATGCGACAATTCTGGACTATTTGGGGCCCACGGAATTGTTCCATTGCGTCCAATCCATTCCTCGTGGCGTTGGTTTAGAAAATTATTCACGTCGCGACTGGCGTGCGGGGGTGCTCCGGCGTGTTGCCAAATTAGAGAGCAATATACTTCCAGAGGTAATTCTTCTAAGAAATCTTCAATTTCATTATGAACAAAGTTGAGATACCTTTGATCAGTTAACGCCCCATGATCAAATATTGGTCCTACAATTAAATTGTTTATCATTGCACACCAAACATGCACGGACGTTCTTCCCTGAAATTTAATAGGTTGAAATTTCCGTGGGTTTTCACTGGCCCAGTGGTGTTTGTTGTGGCGATTAAACATGCCTGACGTGGTAAATGTAGCCTCGTCTGTCCAAAAAATTTTCTTAAATATGTCCGGACCATTGTCTTGCTGCCTAATTATTATTTGGGATACATATTGAAATCTCGACTCCTTTTGTTGGGTGTTAAATGTGGGACAGGAAGAACGTGGAATGGCTTGAATTTGTTTTCTTTCAAAGTTCTGTTTACCGTTCTATAACTAACTCTTCGCCTGTAATTACCATATCTGATGTCTCGAACTGCGTCAGGTATAGAATTCGCAGGATGTAGTATAAAATAATTCGTAATTAGGTGGTCTCGAAGTCTTCTTCTTGCAACGGTTCTCTTCTTGTCACGCAAAGATTTTGTTTCCTCGAATAAATTTTTTATCCTTAAAATGGTATTTACCGATATATCCCTTCCAAACGTAGCAATATATCTTCTCCTGGCTTCTCTAGCGTTTTCTTGGCTTTTATAATACGTCGTAACGATTTGCAGTCTCTCTGCTAATGAATACTTCATTGTGTAACAATATTCCAAAGTCTATTTTGACTTTCTCTATTTGATAGATCATAGGTAATCAATTAATTACCTGTTACCTATAGCAATATTTAGGTAAAAATAAGGGAAACATTTTTCTTTAAAACGAAATAAATAACAGTTAACGATTAAGTTAATAGATAAGATTTACACTGCAATATACGCAGAAAAATGGCGGCTTTTCAAATATCAAATAAAATATAGGATATTCCATAAAAGAAAATACAAGTTTATGTCGTAGTTCTTTTGTTTTGAGCGCAATCGTTTTCTAAGTGCCAAATTCAAATCCAGCGAAAGAAGTTACGCCAATCTGCTTTTTTCGTTTTTTTCAAAAATATAGGGAAGGTCAAAAATAAGGCCCTGTTCAGTCCTCGTTGGATAACCCTGTACAAACATTCTAGGTCTATATTTAGAGTAACATAAAAACGTCAATTTCAGTCGTTACTGACAGTCATTGTTATCCAAAAAACTCACATTTAAAAGCATTACATCCACTTACGGACAGCCTTAAAGTGTATACTTGAACAACACTTATGAAATGGTTTTATAAAATTACAACAAACACCGTGGTAATCATTTCTAGGAAACAGGTGTTTCATTACTGTAAGAACTCTTAGTTATTAAAAGTCAAATATGAAAGATGTGCCTCGTCTGTTATTTCTGATTTTATGTATGATCATCAAAAAAAAAAGTAGCAAAATTAATAGATTTAAAATTTAGAAGATAACAGAAGGAAAAAGGTAATAGCACAACAGAAAAAGTATAAGAGAAAAATGAAACTAAATTTTAAAAATAAGTTGGGTAAAGAAGCACGCGGTCAAAACTGCATATATGGGAAGATAAGGCTCATACGCTAAACAGTTTAAAAATAGAAATTATACAGGGTTATATATAGTGATTTTGCCACTCCTCCTTTTATGTTAAATAAATCTAATTTTTCTCAGCCAATATTTGGTCGCCAGTATATCGTGTTAACGTACTATACCCAAATGTTACCTATAAATTTTAAATAATATCATTTTGCGCAGTAGGTACTGTGTATTGTGACATTTTCCCGAAACAGGGCATTTTTTTACATATTTTTAGATGTGGCAGTACTGCGTATAATATCGCTTTTCTAAAAGTGGGTTTGGCTTAAATTAAAAACAATTTATAGAAGCCTAAAGGGTTTGATAAGTTATTTAAGTGACAATTATCCGCAAAACAAACTAAATTACAGTTGTAAGGCAAGTACAACAGAGGTTTAGACAAATTTCCTCGAGGCATATCTGAATCATTTCCGGTTTTGCCCCCCAAAGTAATAATTAAGGAATATGCGTTTAAAATAAGAATATAGTAAGGTAACTAAAGAGGTATAAATGCTGAATAAATACGAATTCCTAAATTTATTTGACACTGGAGATATTATGTTATAAATCATCCCAGGTTCTTGAATACGACCCAAAAATAACCCGTTAAAATCACTTAATTGTGGGTCATTACGAAAGAGATTGATTGACATAATTTACTGGAGGTATATTTAACCTATTAGAAACGTTATTCTAAGCAACTAATGAGAAAAGTGTATCAGAAACAGGATGGAATGACAGTAAAAATAAACATTTTAGAAAATACTTTCCTCAATATGTGAATATAATATGTAATTTTCATTTCTTATAAGTAATTGGAAATTTAGCTCTGTTTGGACATCAGCTCAAAACAGTGCTATAATCTTTTAATACTATTAACATTATGGATTTTTAAGCGCTCGTATAAAGCAAGGCTTACCAGATAATTGATTGAAAATCCGTTAAAGAAATAATATATTTTCATTAGTTTTGTTTACAAGCAGAAAACCTTAATTTTACGAAATTTATATTAAAACGAAGGGAAAATACTTTTTAATCCTAAACCGATTTACGGCCATCTCGTGTTAAAATATAAGTTTATTTCCTGTTGTTTCTTTGTTAAAAATATGATACATAGATAAATAAAAGTTGCGTACAACATATTTTTACTATAAGTATAAAGCAATAACCTTTCTTTAATTTTTTGATTGTATTTTGTATCTTTAATTAAAGTTAAAGCAAGATATTATATAAAGCAAACGCTATAATTAATTTTAAACGGAATAATTATCATAAAAATTTCGAACCAAGTTTAAACAGAACATTAAACCGAACGGCTAAAGGCGACCGGAATTTTAACTGCTTTTTTAATTGGTTTTAGAATAAAAATGTAAAATACAAGAATAATTCGGAGAACGTGCTCGACATCAGAATGAAATCATTTCTATTAGCTTATGCAAGTCTATCTAACGTATGGAGTTTTAAATTAATTTTTTTAGTTATGAGTTATGTATCGCCATCAAAAGTTTCGTATTTTGCGAGCAGCTTTAGCAGTGTTACCTTCAAATGGGCAATATTTTCGAGCCAACATTTTAGGTACCAAAGAGGGATCTGCAAATGGCATTTTTCTACTTAAAAAAATTCAAAAGAATTACTTGCCATTTTTCGATCTTCTTAAGCTCCGAGTCCTCTAGAACCTCCGAAAATTGATTTCGATTTAATTCACTTTTGTGACCTGTACCCGATTTCAAGGGAAATCGCGGAAATTTCGAATTTGAGGTTTAATAGCTCCGAAACGAAACATCCTGTATAACTGAATTTTTTACCGAAGCTATTTGAACTATTCCTCTATCAACCCAGAAAATTCGATTTCTCTCCCTCTGACTGTTTCCGAAAAAAGCAAACCTGTTCGACCTTAGGTTAAGCTTTACGTTAACATGTAGATTGGCACTAATTTTTGCTGATCTCCTTAAGTCATGTGGCTGCTTTTTAAATTGTAATAAACTACACCGAAAAGTAAACATTTTTTTTTAGCTAAACTATCCTGGTCATTTTTCTCAAAATAATTTTTTGGGTTTGTAATGACTTCCTTAAAAGATTTATGAAATAGAAAAAATGCGCATATTCCCTATTGCGACTAAGAAAAAATTTAAACTGTAACAAGTGATATTTTTTAAAGAAACAAGATTATCGGCCTTCCTCTTCAATAATGACAGAAAGTTTAAAATCGTTTAGACAAAAGATTTAGTATAAAAGCAGGGAAATAGGGAAAAGGTCTTATGTAACAGGATTAGGCGAGGTCGAAAGAAAGTTTACTTACAGACCCTTCCGTTTTGCGGTGCGTGAATTGTATACTAAACTGTTAATTAAAAATTTAGGTTAGTAGGCCCCTCTTTCATTTGAGGGTACTTTAGCTTCATAGAAAATATAGTAAGTTAATATAAAGACTATTATGTATACTAGAAAATGCCCCAAAACTGCTTCTTACAGAGGAATGATTTATCTGGCCTATTTTAAACACACAAAGACAGCTAATTTATTCTGCGTTTGACAACTTGATTAGTAACCGAACCTTCTGTCGCTGTCGAAGAACCAGCTTTATTGAAGCTCGAAATTTGAAGTTTATGAAACGGCTATACAAAGCGATCTAGAAAGTCTATTTTAAATTACTGACTGAACAAAGACCGTGTGCTATATTAACTTTTATTATTTTTATTGTCCTTCACATTTTAAGTAAAGTTTTCATTTGCCTGGCAAGGTCAAGAGTTGCCAAGGCTGCTTTGCATGGTTATCTTTAGGTATATAAGATTATAAAACGGAAGCTGCAAGAAACCCGTTATAATAAGAATAATGACTAAAACTGTCAGTTTTATGAGATTAAAGTAAGTCTTCAGAAATATCTAGTAATTAAAATACTAATTTGGAATATAGATACATAAACATAAACTAAAAAAATTAACTTTACACTTTTCTTGGTAACAGTGTTTTCATGGAAATGTATTGAAAGTTTTTGTATTATTGTTAATCAGTATAATCAATTGAAAATTACACTTCTCTTACTTTTGTGGATGTTAAAAAAGTGGAATATATATATATATATATATATATATATATATATATATATATATATATATATATATATATATATATATATATATATATATATATATATATATGTATGTATATATATATGTATATATTCCTCGTTCTCTATATATATTTTTTTTTAAAGAAAAATCGGGAAGAAGCAAAGGCATTAAAATTTGACTCAAGCTCAATACATGCATAAAGAAATAGCATTGATTTCAACAATCAATGTGAAAAATGGGGTTACATATAACACTTCAAAAACGGAACACGTCTTAACCAAATGACCATTTCCAGGCCCCTAACTTTTGCCTTTTGTGTGCTTTAATAGAAGAGCAATATTTTATTCGTTTTTCTGAGTTTTATTCGATCCCACACCTGACACCAGATTTGAAAAACTCGATACCATTTACGTATTTCAAAGTTAAAACATAGACACTAACAAAAATAGCTTAACAACAAAAGACTTTTTTATTGTTGTAGTAAAAAAGATTCGCCTCATCTCGAGTAATATCAAATCATAAAAAATATGATAAAATAAAATAAATGTAAAAATTTATGGCGTAGCTTTTAGAAAGAAAATTACCAAAAGGTTAGTTTTTAATAGAGTCTTACGAATCTAGTCCTTTAAAACAAAAATTTTAATATTTGTGTTTATGTTTATAACCTAAACTTTATAGATCTTATCACGATATGTGCAGGTAGCGAATTTTGATTAAACCTGGTATGAATCCATATTTTTCTTTTGCTTTAGTACTAAATAAAAATATCCTTGAATTTTATTACCAATTTTCTATTGAACTCTTCCCTGATGTAAGATTTTGATTTGATAGTTATCACCGCAAATAACGGGCTAAGATGTGTGGTTTACGGGTATAAAAGATAAGTACCAAAGGGATTCAACAATAGAAGTTTAAATAAAAAGGCTTTGGAAAACTTTCGGGGTTTCAAAGTAAAAGGCGACGGTTATCAAGGCTTGATAAACTGTGCAAAAGTATTGGTGGTAATTTATTACCTATACATCTATTATATAGGTGGCAAATGTTTAATATTGGCGATAAAATATTGGCTTTTAAGAAGTAAATTTAATAGCTTTAATGCAGATCTTTCTCGAAATATACAAGGTAACGCTTATAAATCAATTCATGGAATGACAAAATCAGTTTTATTTAAACTAAAATATGTTAAACATCACTGCATGCTTTGGTGTAGGGGAGGCGGTGCTCTGTGCTAAAAATCTTGGGTTTGGTTTTAACTCTAGTGCCTGTTTGTATTGATCTATAAAAATAAAGTTGCAGGAAGCAGTGAGTAAGACCTTCTATCACATAACCTCAAAAATTAATAACTGTTTTATTACTGGTATTATTGAATAATCTTCTTTTAAAATGCTCTTTTACCTAGAAGAACTATTTTAGGTAAATATCATTTGTACATTCGTGACTGTTTTTAGCAACGATATGAACAGTGAACGCTTAAGAATAATCCAATTTATTTTATTCGTAAGTTATGTACATAAATTGTCTCGATCAAAATAAAGAAAGAGTTTACGTTTTATGAAGACATTGAACTTTTATTATATTTGTTGCGATGTACCTTAAAACCAGTTTAAATTGACTTGGTTTGGGGTTGGTGTTTAATCTGTCAGTAGAAATACTGTTTCTTACTTAATCTTTTCATAATACAGCAAAGAAAATATTAAAACATGGAAATATAATAATATAACAGTTTCATTTACTCTTGGGCATTGGTTAGGAGCCTTGGTTTTTAAACAGTAATTTTTTTCGGATTTTCTCGGATAAAATGCTTTGCTGCTGAGAAGTAATTTTTGAAATATTGCTAAAAGCGTTCTTCTCTTTTGGTTACTCCTTAGAGAGGTTGTCGTTAACAAGGCGTTTTGGGAGCCAAATTTTTATAACCTTCTTTTTCTTCTTTCTTATTTCCATAACTCAAATACTGTTCGTCGGCTACAAGATATAATGTGTGTAATTACACGGTTTAAAAATGCTTGATCGTTGTTCGTCAAGGAATGCCTTGACGAACAACTAGCAAGCATTTTTAAATCGTGTAATTATACACATTCCAAGGAAGTCTGAAGAACCACAGTATGTCAATAAATGTGCGAAACGTTGTAAATTTTTAATTTTAATTTTTGCTTTCACAAAATAAGCCTCTACACAAGAAACTTCACAAAAAAATATTTCTCATCCGTGAAGCCCTACGTACTTCCATATATATATATATATATATATATATATATATATATATATATATATATATTATATATATATATATATATATATATATATATATATATATATATATATATATATATATATATAAATTAATAATATAATAATTTTATATTCTTTGATCAGTGCCTTGTATGTTAAAAATCACTTGTATAAAAGAAATATATTTCAGAATGCCTTCACTTATTATATTTATTTACATAATTTTACTTATAGTTCTTATGAAGTCAGAAAAAGACTTCGATGTCCTCAGAATTTTAAAAATCAAAACCTTATATTTAAATAATCACAAATTGTATTCTTTAAATCTATAAGTGGAATTTACATATATATCGAAAACAAGTTATATGAATTGCAGAAAGGCAGAAAAAGAAAGCATAGGCTGAAAATTGGGTCAAGTTTAGGTGGACCCCTATTTCGCTAGATGACTCATGAAAATTTTCGCAATTCTATAAATTGCGTGTGGAATTCTGTAAAACTTATGATAAGCATTTTGCTGCTTAGTTAGCCATAAAATTTGCTATTTTGTTTGGAGTTTACTCAACATAACTTTTAAAGATCGATTCTGAAAGTAAACTAGATGGAAAAACACATTTCAAGAGGTAAAAAAGTCATGCAAGAAATGTTAAATATACCTATAAAAAAATTGAATAAACTGAATAATAAAACAGATGAGGAATTTTTTACATGCCTTAAAGAAAAAACTGTGGTCGGCTTTCTCGATGTAATTAAAAGTTAATCTCGGCGAAAAAGTTCTTTATTTGATTTGTTCTTTGTCTATAAATTTAAAAAGTCTTTGATAGGTCAGTTTAAGATAATAGTTTTTAATTTACTGCTGCTGTTATTCTTGTGAAGGAGACACCAAGTGTTTAGGAATTACAATAGTGATGTTCTACACACATTGTAAGGGAATTAACATTAAACACGTTTACACACCATTAATTTTCTTTAGTTAGTAGTTAGTCAGCACAAGGCGGACAATATTTTAGTTGCTTCAATTTATTTAGATTTTTTTGAGGCTTTAATTTGCCTTGTTATTCAACTACATCAAAATGAATAAGAAAACAAGGAAAGAAGCAAAGAAAAATGTTTAAACTTACACAGGACTATAGCATTTTGTAGGAAATAAATAAAAAATTCTAAATCATAAAATTAGATCAATGTTTATTTACCAAATTTTATCCCATCCTATTTAGAAGTTAGGTAAAACATATAAATGCCAAATAAGGTTAAATCTGGTAAAAGAACTACGACATAAACAAAAAATTTCGAAATGAAAGCAAAACATCAGATGCGGAAGTTAGAAAGTTTGGCGCCAGTCAGGAAATTCAAATTTATTTACCTGTTTACGTAATCAAACCTGGCGAAACAAACTGAACTTCGCGTTTGGGCAAATAATAAATTCTGTTACAAAATGAGAAACACATCTTTTCAAATTTTACGCAAGCGAACAGTTGATTATTTGAGGTTATGTGATCAAGCGTAAGGACTTTCGGGCTAGAAATTCAAAAGGACTCTAAATATTATCCAACCGTTTTTACATAGGACACTGTATCGCTGGAGACTTCTGTAAGGGCGCGCTTGAGTCTTGTTCTTCGCGCTTGCGCCATTGTTTGCGAAGAAGACAGCATGCCAGAACCCTATATAGAGAGGATCATACATTTCATCTCAACAGATTTGAGCACAACGATTCAAAAACGTACGGCAACCGCACGGGAATAATGAAATGCGAAAATAAATCTCTGATGACAATACTCGTTTTGAATTTATTTAGATATTTTTATTTTAATTATAATTTAGGCTTAATACATTAATTATATATGATGCAAGGGAAAATTAGTGGATAAAATTCTTGTTACTGTTTAGTTCCATTATAAATCTTTGGAGGCGATTGTAATTATAACAAAACATGACTTTTCGAAGTCAATCGTTTCCAGATGTGGACGCACTCGAATGTCTTTCTTACAAGAAAAAATATCGTACGGAGCTACAAATCAACTTTATTAAATTAAAAATATTACTCACCTCCTTTGGTTTTTAAACGAAAATAGCATAGTCGAAATATTACTTTTACTTTAAATCGCCTCCCTATCTTAAATTACCAAAAAGTGGCTATTAGGACTCACAGTTAATTGTCATGTTAATCTGGGTGGTAGAATTTTAATTTAAATAATACAACCCAATGACATTTACCAAGAAGTCCTATTTCTGAGAAAATGCACATTATATATATATATATATATATATATATATATATATATATATATATATATATATATATATATATATATATATATATATATATGTATATATATATATATATATATATATATATATATATATATATATATATATATATATATATATATATATATATATGCTTTTACATTTACTGGTACCAAAAAATTTCTTATTTTCTACATATCATATAGTGGTGCACTTGTAGTGTCGAAGAAATTCGACACATCGCTACCATAATGGCATAAGGTCGTATGTTCAAATAAGTAGTTTTGAGATTAATGGATGTAAATATTTATTTAAGACTAAAAAACCATTTTGGCACATGCATCATTTAAATATTGGCGATTTTTAGATATTTCTGTTAAATATCACTCACAACTTTCTGTTATATTGAATAATAGACACGTTTTACATACGATGATGTTAATATCTCAAAATATTAAAAATTTCACATCCGACCTTATGTCATTATGGTAGCGATATACTTGTTGTTTTGTGTTAGCAGCCAAAATATTGGAGCAACACTGGGTGAACTAGTTGGCGCAAGCCACTAATCTAACACATCCTTTACGAACCGACGGATATCAGGTCTTATTTTGATTCTGGTAAAAATGTTGTCTGTTCCTCAGACACCCTGGGTGTAAGCCTGTCTGATGAAGGGTAAGGGCCCAGAAATCGCGATAGCAGGAGGGTACCCAGACCAGAATCAAAAAATAGTCCTTATTTTATTTTATTTTTCATTTTACGATCTTGTGCTTGGACTAGTGAAAGAACTTAAGCTTTTGCATTTACTTTATATATATATATATATATATATATATATATATATATATATATATATATATATATATATATATATATATATATATATATATATATATATATATATATTAATATATATATATGAAAAATGAAATATACCACTTTTTGTGGACATGGAAAATATTATCTAAGGAGAACATGCAACCGCGTTTTTCCAGAAAATAAACATTTTATTTCACCTACAACTCAGTTTTCAATTAAGCATGATTCAAATTATTACAAACTTAGTCTGGTTCCAGTCCTTTGCACAAAAAATATTTTTTTACTAAAACACAGAAGACATTTGTCACAATTTTAGAAATTACGACTCACACTTTTTTATTAATGTATTTATTACAAAGCATTAAAGACAAAATAAATAATAATAAATCGAGTAGCATACCTACAGCATTACACACAAGGTCTAAACTATTTAATACAATAAAGGTTTTTTGATATTAAAAACTCGTTTTTTAAATATGGGGATATTAAAAAAAGTGAATAAATAATATAATAAAAAATTAAATACCAAGATTTAAACAAACAGAAGTGCACTCTAAACGAAACTGTTTTTTGACAATTAACAAGTAAGGGTATGAGAAAATTACCATAAATGAAAGGGTCTAATCTGTTTTGCATTTATATTGTTGGACACGGCTTGTTAACAGCAAAGTAAATTTACAAAAGTAAAATTTTTGCTGAATCCACAAAATAAAATTATTTTAATATTACGTCGTCACCAAATTGTCAACTTTTTATCTTCAAAACTAAGTAAATATGAATAAAATTAAAAAATTAAAACATACGTAGGTTTAAATAAGAAAATTTTAAATATTGGCAAGGAGATTTTTTATATTAAGAAATTAATTTTTTCTCAAGTCTTAAAATTAAAAATTCGGTCCCTGAGTTTACATAAAAGGAAAAAAAATTGACATTCTTGTGTTCATACTTAAAGTAATTTAGGGCGAACATGAAATAAAAAATAATAAATTTCTAAAATATTATGAATGCTATTCTTTTAAATATGTTTTAACAATTATTTTAAATTTTATTTTTGTAATTTTTATATTCAGATTACCAAGGTATGTGATGAATTTACCAAAAATATATATATTTAAAGGCGATATTACGGAAATCCTATTAAAGGAAATCCAATAAAGAACCCTCGTTGTATTCTACCGTATTTTTGGGATATGATTTAAGGGAAAAAACACGAAAAATAAATGATTTGCGTTGTTTCCTCTTTCCTTAATAATGGTATCAAGAAATCTATCGCGATAGCAGAAGTTAATATTACATGTACTTCATATTAGATGGTATCAACTTTTTCCTGAAAATTTTATTAATTTCTTTCTCGTTTGTGGCAGATGGTTTGTTATTGATCTCGCTGTCATAAAAATAAAGATTGCCATCAAATTTTCTATACTTTACTAAAAACTTGCTTTATATGGGGAAGTTTGCATCTGGTTTATGATGCTATGACTTGCAAAGTTAAAGATCATAGCACTACACGTTCCAACAACTAACTGACTTAATTCCTCGTAGCTTAGACTTACTCTAAGTCTGAACTATATATTACGGAACCCAAAATAAGTCAAGGACACTTGTTTGCTTGGAAAGAGAAGATGTATTGCAATATTTTGGGTTCAAATCTTTATATTATGATTTCAAAGGGATACAGCTGCTAATTAAACGTTGTAATATGTGTGTTGAGGTCAAGAGGGATTACACTGAATAATAGGTAAGACCCTTCTCTATCCTAGTTAGGCCGGAAATTAATAGCACAATTAACGTATCTTAAAAAGCAATCTTAACGAAGAGTAATCCTAAAACAACATAGACTAAAAAATTGCAAGGCCTTCAAAAGATTATTTATACAAAACTAATTGAAGATCGACATAAAGACGTTCGTACTAGTTAATATATATTATATAACGTAAGATAAAAAAAAACGTCCTCAAAGTATGCCGTGGATTGTGTGTGAGAACTGTCAAGTTCTGAAGCTATTATTTTTAAGAAAATTAAATATGGTAATCACGGGAGAACAAAAAGCTTTTATGATCGAAAGTTACTTTAGAAGTGGTAGAAGGGTTGATGGCTAGTGTGTTTATTCAACACGGGACGTATTCGGGATTTTCAAACAGAATTTCCACAAATAGTCATGGATTTCGACCAGTTTCGCCAAGTTTTGACTAGATCTGTGACTTTGTTTAGAGAAACAGGAAAATTGAATAGAAAGGAAGGTAGTGGGAGACCCAAAGTTTGCACTGCACAAAAAATAGAAGAATTGAGGCAAATTGTTAATGAACACCCACAAACCCATATCCGGCATTTAAGACAGCAAGTATGTATCCCACGGAACATGCAATACAATCCTGAAATGTGACCTTCATATGCACGCTTATCGTCTAAGCTCAGTACTAGAATTGTTACCAAACAACAAGCCGCAGCGAATGCAATTTTCAGAGCGACTTATGGGTAATTTGCATAATAATGAAAGCGTATTTGAAAAAGAACCTTTTTACTGACAAGGCATGGTTTTACCTCTCTGGTTATGTAAATTCTCAACAAATGAGAATGTGGAGTTCTGAAAATCCACATTTCTTTATAGGGAAGCCTCTGCGTTCACAGAAAATTGGTGCGTAGGCGGCCATTTTGAAAAGGAGGTTAATTGGATCGATTATTTTCAAGGGAATGAAATTTTATAAAATTTTGTAAACGTATTAGACAATGAAGAGATGCGACAAGGCTACTTCCAGCAGGACGGCGCCGGCGCACCAAGTCACGTAACTCTTGATAATTTTTTTGGAAGAATTTTTCGAAGACAGAGTCGTAATATGCCAGTTAGGTGGCCACTACGGTCCTGCGATCTCACGCCGTGTGACTTTTTTATGGCCACACATTAAAAACTCGGTTTTCAAAACCCCTCGTGAAAATTTAGAAGACCTACGGGCTAGAATTATTCGAAAAATGTATGTTCTGAATAATAGAGAAATAAATATATGTACAATAAATAAAGTAATACTTTCAAGTTAGTAATTACATGCGCAAATTTTATTGCCGTTTTATTAGCGTTTGTTAATATACTGCAATAATAAATAATATTTACACTTTCAAAGCTCATTTTAAATACTTTTAAATAGAACAAGTTGTTTTCGGTAAGCAAACAAACAAAATGAATAATTAGGATCTATTTTTGTTGCTTTCCATAGCTAACAGATCCTTTATGTATATTTTTGTTACTCTTAGCCAAAACTTGGTTAGCCTTTTTAATTTGTTTGGTTGCTGTTTTTAAATTATAGGCTATGTTAAAGTAAAAACTTTTCAAATACGTTCGAAAAAAGACTGATCAGTAAGCACGGTTATGAGAAAACCATTTTTAACCTGTTATTTTAATAAAAGTTGGTTGACATAAGCGTAGTTTAATCCAATAATACAAAGAATAAATGGAGAGCATATTTTGGAGCGTTAATTTGGTACGATTTCAAGTACGGTTGGGATGAACATCAGTGTTAATATTGTTTCATATAGGCTTTTGGAGTAGAGAAATATTTTCGGGGTAATACGGGTTTGTTGAATTTAAATAGAACAATATCTATTCGATAAATTTAGACAGATATAACTACCAACCCCATTTTCAGTTTTATTCAGACGATAGTACTCTTCACTCCAACATTTAATTGTTCAGACTCAGTCTCGAATCAAGAGCTGGATAATAGACGTAGACTTATGCACCTAACCCTTTTCCAAGATTTTTAATTAATTTTAGACTGGAGCGCCAAGAACCTTGTTCAGTTCAAACCCAGTCTTACTCCCTCTCATGCAAAAAAAACGGCAACATAATATATATATATATATATATATATATATATATATATATATATATATATATATATATATATATATATATATATATATATATATATATTAGGGTGGTCCTTATGTTGGAAAAGTCCAGATTTTTTTGAGTGCTCCCACTAAATCAAAAGTAGAGGCCTAAAAAATAATTATGACGCAAAAAAAAGTCGAAAAAAAAATTATAAACCGTCCCCCACGCAGGTTGAATTTGTAATGGGATTTAACATGGGCTTTCCGGTTTTTAGGTTAAACCAAGCGTTGCACACTTGATTTCCATCGGTTCTAGGTGAAACTTGGTATCCTTAGGTTTTCGATACCGCTGAATCCAAATATCATGTCAAAAACCGGTTTTGACTCATGACAGCTGTCAAAAAGGCGGTCAATAAAAAGTCATTTTTTGATTATTCAAAATTGTAAGGTTTTTTTATATGAGTCAAACCCGGTTTTTGACATGATATTTGGATTCAGCGGTATCGAAAACCTAAGGATACCCAGTTTCACCTTGAACCGGTGAAAATCAAGTGCGCAACGCTTGGTTTAACCTAAAAACCTGAAAACCCATGTTAAATCCCATTACAAATTCAACCTGCGTGGGGGACGGTTTATTATTTTTTTTTTCGACTTTTTTTTGCGTCATAATTATTTTTTAGGCCTCTACTTTTGATTTAGTGGGAGCACTCAAAAAAATCGGTACTTTTCCAAAATAAGGACCACCCTAATATATATATATATATAGATATATATATATATATATATATATATATATATATATATGTATATATATATATATATATATATATATATTATTAATTAAAATATTTTTGTTATATATATATATATATATATATATATATATATATATATATATATATATATATATATATAATATATATATATATATATATATATATATATATATATATATATATATATATATATATATATATATATATATATATATAACAAAAATATTTTACCCTTTAGTGCAGAGCCCTAGTAAAAATTAAACTATAGATCACAATTAAAATTAGAGGAGATCAAGTCACGAAAATGGGAGTGCTGATGAAAAATTATGTTACCGTTTAAAAGAAATAGTATTTTCACGTTTGCTGGAACTTTAGAGATATATTGTCAGTTTCGGCTCGCAGACATATTGATGAGCAGGGCTCGATCTATGGATTAATAAAAACGAAAAAAAATACTTACTAGTCTTGGGCTTTTATAGCAGAACTGAAACAAAAAGTAATACGCATATTGAGCATAAAGAGAGGGTGTATGAAATAATGTAACCAAATCGTAACTTTGATAAAATTTATTTTTAGAGCCGCTCAAAAGGCGCCGTGATAATGATAGATGTTTCTAGACAAAAAAATAGCGAATTAAATTCTTCAACTAATCCTGTTGGCTTTGGGTCTATTAATAGAAATAGATCTGTTCGATACATATTGCGAAATGTTTCTTTGTGGGGTGGCCAATAGTCCTTTTGCCAAAAAGGAGAGGGAAAAATAAGTCTCAAAGAGATATACTGCCGTAAGCGTAGACTTAGAGTATGTAGCAGATGATTGCTGGGCAGCTGAAAATAAATTACGACATTGTTTTTTTTTGTGGATCATATTTGTAATAAAAGAATGTTTTTTTTTATAATTGAGCTTATTGTGCTCTCTGGGGCAATACCAAAAATTAATAATATAATAATAATATGAGAGTTGTGTAATTTAAAGTTTATTAATTATAATTAGCTGATAGGGTTAGCAGTTTTAAATTAGAGCATACTAAGCCTGAATACTTTTTTAATTGATAGTGGTACAAGTTTTCGTCTCAAGCTGTTTTTGTAGTTTCTAAAAATTACTTGTAAACATTTAAATTCACGACACAATCGATCTGATGTGTTAAAGGTCAACTACTCACCGGAATTTCTGTTATATCGATTTAAAATTCCAATTCAAAAGTTGTCGAAAAGTCGTAACTTTTCTCAAATCGCTTATTCGCACCAAAGCAGATCTTTATTGTAGCCATTATGTTCGTGATAATCATCGACGCCCTAAGGGGAGGGGAAATTACGTCCGTTTTACCCTTTTAGCTCTGAAGGTGACTTAAAGAAAATTAATTTCCGTGAAATTTATCTAGATCAATATATGCCACGCTCTATAAACATAAATGTTACTTTTATACTTATTTTCATAAAAAAAACTACAAATTATTATGGGATGATATTTCAAATAATTCGGAACATTAAATAAACTGCACTATTTCTCAGTATTTAATATTAACAGAAATCAAATTATCCAATTTATCTATTTAAATAAATATCTGTAAACAGATTCTGGCTTTGGAAAAAAACTCATTAACAATTAAAAACAACCGTTTTCAGAAATCAAATATCCGGTAAATTTTGAGGCTTACGTTTAAATTTAATTTACCAAAAGCAGCGTCGTATATTTCATTAAAAGTTTGGTCCTTTGTATCTCCATTTAACTGAAAATTGTTTTTAATGTTTTCGTGAACATTTTTTGTCGTACAAGTTCTAAATGCCCACAGCAAAATGCTTTTTACTTTCCTTCAGCTTCTTTTTCGTTCGCAATTCGGAGACTTTTGAAGTATTTTAAAGTCCAATTAACATATTTTTTTGATTTTTAAAATGCTAAGGGTCGTTGCCATTGGATACCTCTGATATTAAATGAGGCTTTTTATTTTATTTTTTGGCTTTAAACATTTTTTACCGAAATCTATAAAAAAAATAACAATTATCGTTGGCGTAACCAGAATTTTTGCTTGGACAGTGGAAGGGGTAAATCATAATCTAAAAGTACAACTAGAATTGTATGCCTTATATATAATAATTGTATACATATATTGTAAGATCAAAAAAACTACCTTACAGTAAGCTTTGCAAACGTTCCGCATGTAACTTATACTTAAAATAAGAAAAAGGTGACGAAGGTACTAAAAGGTATATATTAAATTACTCTTGTCAAAAATATGACATTCACATTTTATTAAGAGAAATCCTTGACTATGGTTTATACCACCCAGTAAAGATCGTTTATGGTAGAAAGTTACTTTAGAAATCGTAGGAGAGTGAAGGCCAGTGGGTGTATTCAGTACATAAAGCTCTGGAGGAATTTCAACATGAATTTCCCGAAGAGTTAGTGGACTACCACCAATTTCATCCTATTTTATCAAATTGCGCAACGGTAATGTTAATAGGAAAGAGAGCAGTGGCCGACCACAAACGAAAAAATTGAGGAAGTAAGGCAAATTATAGAAGGACAGTCTCAAAAAAGGGAGACAGGAAATTTCTTAATAATGGTAAAAAGTTGAGTTCATTAGAAGTTGCTATAAAGAAGTTTTATTAGCTTGTTAACGTTCCATATTAACGCCAGGAAAAAATTAAGTTAAAAATTAAAAAATTCAGTTTTTTTTTAAATAACTCGAAAATGAAAAATCATCTAAAAAATTTCGGAAAATCATTTTATTAGTTCTTAATTCTTTAATTGCGCAAATTTTTTCCCATTTCACCAATTTTGCATTTCTAACCATAAGCGAGATCCCCATACTGGCCCTCCTTATCTTGGACACTGCGTACTTATATACTGCCTGAAACACGCTTTAAAATTTTACTGAAAACACCGGTAACAAAATATAAAATTTCATAAAGGCAAGAAGCGTTGAAACTTCAGTTTAAATCTTTTTAAAAATATATTTGACGTAACCTATGGGACATAAAATCAAATATATTCGCACTTTAGCGCTTTAAGACATTTCGGATGAACGTAAAAGCTTTTAAAACTGCTCAGGAAAATTTTCTTAAAGCTGATATAAATAAAATAAATAAATAAAAGTCCCATATATTTAAATATTCGATATTTACTTTCGTTTTTCTTGCTTCCATAAAATAACAAACCCCAAATCAGATTTTGTGCCGTTTCTTTTTCACCTGGAGCAGCGTTGGAAACTGATCCTTTTGCTCACGATTAAAAAGTGAGCTTTTAGACTTTTAGACAATCAAAGAAGTTAGAAAGGTATTTTCTATTTTGTATTTCACTCTGGTCGCTTCGTACGTGACTTTGTGCTTACTCTGAGTATCGCGTAAAATATTTTAGGTTCTTTATTCCGTCATCTGTGCTAATAAATTCTAGTGTTTATTTTTTTTTTATTAAGTTTGGTGGGCGTTTTCTTTATAAGCATGCGTTAAATCTAGAACTACTTCTTTTTTTATCTGAGACAGCCCATGTAGACTTCAAGCCTAAGTACTAACGTACCGTGGGCGTCTGAAGAGGAGGGAAATGTAATTTATTGAGACGAGATTTAAAGGATTTGAGGTTGGGAGGGGAAGGGAAAACTTCTGCAGGCAATTTGTTCCATAATCTGGAGACCCTAGGCATGGATGAGCGAGAGAAGTGGGATGTTCTAGGCTTTTGTAGCTGGACTGTAAAAGGATGCAAACGTAACGCGCCTATTGTTGTTCTGTTATGAAGGTGGTATTATAGCGGCTAGTTCTTCGAAGCAAAATCCTTTTAAGTATCGGTAGAAAAGGGATAAATCCAAAACAGCGCTGCGATGAGCGAGAGAAGAGTGTTTCTTGTTAGGACAGGGTTATTAATGAGTCCAATTGCTCTATTTAAAATACAATCAAGGATGTTAAGTGTCAAAGGTGATGCCAGTCCCCAGATGTGGGAACAGAACTCTAGGTTAGGTCTTATTTGGGAAACATAGAGAATGTGTAAGTTGGAGAGGGATAAGTATTTTTGGCTCGAAAGAGAAATCATAAAAATACATGAGTTCTCAAAAAATATGTAAGATCTTAAAAATGTAGTCAATCAGAGGATGATATATTTATGTACCTAGAAAGATATGCGAAGAATAAAGTCAAAAACTTCCTTAAGTGGAAGTTGAACGCAAAGGCGAAAGAAGATAAGAACAAATAAATTAGTTTAGTTTGTAAAGTTTTATGCATCAGAAGTTTCCATTCAGAATTAGTCTGTGACTTTATGAGTGCTAATATAATTATTTGCTACATTTATGTTCAGATATCATGTTAGTACGAAATTTTTGAAATTATTTATCATTATAAAGTTTAATCATTTGTGGACAAATTCTATTAATTTACGTTAGAGACATTTTTGTGTCGAAGGTGATGCCGCTCCCCAGATGTGGTAACAGTACTCTAGGTTAGATCCTATTTGGGAAATGTAGAGGGTGCATAAGTTGGAAGGGGAGAAGTATTTTCTGACTCGAAAGGGAAAACCAAGCTTTTTAGCTCTTGATGAGACTATTGAAGTAGTGTGTTTGTGCCAGCTGAGATCATGTTCGAAAGCGATGCCAAAAAGAATGTTTCTTTGTTCTTTAGAGCTTGGATGGGGTAAGTCGTAAGTGTTGCCGGATTTTTTGCGTGACAGGGAGCAAGACTGGGTTTTGGAGGCGTTAAACTGATCAAGGTTCTTGGCACCCCAGTCTAAGATTATTTTAAGACCTTGGGAAAGGGATGTGCATAGATCTGCGTCTATTATCCAGCTCTTGATTCGATACTTGTCTGGAAAAATGAGTGTTGAAGTGAAGAGCACTCTCGTCAGCGTAACTGTGAACGGGATTGGTAGTTGAAGAGAGCGGGTCATTAAAGTGAAGAAGAAATAGGGTTAGTGCTAGGACTGAACCTTGGGGTATGCCAGCATTGATAGGATGGAAGTTAGATTAGTGACCGTCCACCACAATAGATATGCGCCGATTAGAGAGAAAGCTACCGATCCAGGTACATAGTTTGGAAGGAAGACCGTAAGAAGGTAGTTTGTTGAGGAGTGCAGCCTGCCATACTTGGTCAAAGGCCTTGGAAATATTAAGAGCAACAGACTTGTTCCAGTTATGTGTAACAAAGGTAAGGAAAAAGCTGTGGATCTTTGGTGAAAAAATCCGTACTATCTGTCATCGATGATTTTGTGATTTTCTAGATACTCTAGAATTTCCAAGTAGAAGACTTTCTCCATAACTTTGCTGACCACAGAGGGAAGGGAGATAGGTCTATAACTGGATGCACACGAGCCGTCTTTCAGCTATCGGGGAAGATACCTCCGTTATAAGCTTCATTGTTGTTGTTGTTGCTTTAGAAATGGTAGAAGGGTTGATGGATAGTGGGTTTATTCAACACGGGACGCCATTCAGGACTTTCAAACAGAATTTCCACACATAGTCATTGATTTCGACCAGTTTCGTCAAGTTTCGACTAGATCCGTGGCTTTGTTTAGAGAAACAGGACGTGCGAATAGAAAAGAAGGCAGTGGGAGACTCAAATTTCGCACTGCACAAAAGGTAGAAGAATTGAGGCAAATTGTTAATGAACACCCCTCAAGCCCCTATTCGGCATTTAAGCCAGCAAGTAAATGTATCCTACGGAACCTGAAAATCAATCCTGAAAGTGACGTGCATATGAACGCTTATCGTCCAAGCTCAGTCCAAGAATGGTTACCAAACGACAAACCGCAGCGAATGCAATTTTCAGAGTGGTTTATGGGTAATTTGCATAATAATGAGAGCGTATTTGAATAAAACTGACAAGACGTGGTTTTACCTCTCTAGTTAAATACATTCTTAACAAATGACAATGTGGAGTTCTGAAAGTCCACATTTCTTTATAGAGAAGCCTCTGCATTCACAGAAAGTTGGCGTGTGGGCGGCCATATCGAAAAGAAGGTTAATTGGACCGATTTTTTTTGAAGGGACTCTCAGTCCGGCGCGATAACGTAATGAAATTTTAAAAAAATTTGTAAACGTATTAGACGATGAAGAGATGCGACGAGGCCACACATTAAAAACTCGGTTTTCAAAATCTCTTGTGGAAAAGACCTACGGGCTCGAATTACAAATAAATTTCAGGAGATTAACAACTCCCCCTAAGTGGTCATCAATGTTTTTGATGCTGTACAAAGAAGAATGAGAACATGTTTGGAAGTAGACACGGTGGACACGGTTCTCATTTAGTTTAAATTTCTAATTTTTAGGTTCTTTGTTGTATATATTTTTTAAATTATGTATTATGCAGTGACAATAACAATAATGTAATTTTTTAAAAAATAAAAACTTCAGAACTTGACAGTTTTATTTTCATTCGCCGATATCTTTTACCTATGTTACCTTCCAAGAGCTATAATTCAAGACATGCGTGATTGGTTCCACGGCATACTTTGAGGACATTTTTTTTATGTTTTTATATTAGTACGAAATATTTTCGATAGTTCCTTATATTTTTTTTGTGTCAGCAGTAGTATTAAATCAAATTGCTTTAATAATAACAAGAAAGACCCTGTAAATTTTGCTGTTAGCACAAATAGACATTCAGAAATTAATTTATCACGTTTCTGGCAAGTTCTAATTTTTCTTTCAATTTATTCCATTAAAATGTCGCAGAGAGGGTGCTTTTTTGATGCAAATCAGACAGAAATCAGTCTTTGAAAGCTTGGATTTTTAGTGTAACCCATCATTTCCAGGGCTCCAAATCGCAGACAGGGACCCATGTAAGAAAACCCATCAACAAGACGGCGAAATGATTACAGCCACCAGCGGAAACTGAGTATAAATCAATCATAGAATACCCTCTTTAAACTCTAAATGAGCTGTCTAAAAGATTAGTTTAAATTTTCAGCTAAATTGAATTATGAGAGATTAGAAGGAATGGAAGACAATACGCTTTCCTTATAAGATAAGAAATATAGCAAGATTAAAATTGAGCCAATAAGTAATTAAATAAATTAAATAATTAGTAAAAAATTGGCGTATTAATATGAAAATGATTAAATGAGTTAGATTTGTGGCGTAATGTATTTGGAATGGTCTTCCTTGTCTTCTATAGGTGGCAATAATATTATGTCTTGCAAAATCTATTGAACTGAAATGAGTTATCTTTGACAAAGTATTTTAAATAGAAAACGTTAAATTAGATTAATACATCCACAATATGCTCCTCAAATTAATTCTAGGAAGCGGAAATTTAGTTTAATACAACGTCGTTAAATTGAAGATGGAGGCATAAAGGGTAATTTCTGCTGATAAGATATGGCATACCGGTATTTCCAAATTTAATAAGTCATTATGAACTTTAGTACTGGGTGGGCACAAAATAACCATTAAATTGTAACGCAATGAAACTTCTGAGTCTCTTCGATAAATACTATGTACAGTGTCCCGTTAAATTGTGAAGTACATTTTCGTTACTAAGTAATTTTTTTACTCATGATAAAAGATGGTTACAATAAAAAGATAATTGAAAATTTTAATTTAGTTTTAATTACCTTTTATTGTTTCTTTCGACAAAGAAAGGTAAACACCCAGTATTTATAATTTCATTGTACTAATTTTTTTCATGCAAATTGCTTTTGGGTCAACTAGAAACTGATTAAATTTTCAGCCTTATCTATGCACTATCTTGTCGTTTTTACCCAGTTATTTTACACTGGTTTGAGCTGCATGCGATTGTAGTTTTAGCAATTTTTGTTCACATTTGTCGCTTGACTGATAAAAAGTGTTTTGCAAAGTGTTGTTTTAAGGCATAATTATTATGCCGCGAGCGCGTAGACTTGGTCAAATTCCTCAGCTTAGTGACTTTGAGAAGGGGCGGATTGTGGGCTTACGAGAAGCAGGTCTTTCAGTTAGAGAAATTAACAGAAGAACCAACAGATCTTTACGCACCATTTCGAGATGTTGGCAGGCATGAACCCAAGAAGCCCGTGAACACAGAGCTAGGGGCACTGGACGTAGCAGGAGAACAACCGAGCGTCAAGATCGTCGTCTTAGACTTTTGGCTCTTAGAGACCGCTTTAGTACCAGTCGGGCGATTCCGAATCAGTGGTTTGAAGAACATGGAAGGGTGGTTGGGATGCGTACAGTATATTGACGGATAAGAAGTTTTGGTCTTTTTTCTTACCGTCCCCATTGGGTGTTGCCCCTCACTCCTGAGCATCGACGCAATCGAATGCAATGGTGCAGAGACAGACTACAATGGAACGATGAATGAAACAGAGTGGTCTTTAGCGATCAATCCCGCTTTTGTTTGGGTATGCATGATGGTCGTGCAAGGGTAAGAAGGCGACGTGGTGAAAGACGTGATCCACAGTTTGACATGGAGAGGCATGTTCATCATACCGAGGGGGTAATGGTGTGGGGTGCCATTGCATATGGTAGCAGGACACCTCTAGTCTTCATTAGAGGTAACATGACAGCGCGCCGTTACATTCAGGAAGTAGTGGAACCACATGTCCTTCCATATCTTGAAACCCTCCAGAACCCTAGTTTTCAACAAGATAACGCCAGACCGCATGTAGCTAGACAAGCCCTGGACTTCATGAACCAACACCACATTAACCGCTTACGATGGCCACCAAATCTGATCTGATCACCGATCGAACATGTGTGGGACATCATTGGTCGCAAGTTGTTAAACTTACAGCACCCCCTCAGACTCTGGCAGCGCTTAGACATGAGGTAGAGGTGGCCTGGAATGAGATACCACAAGACGATATAGACCATCTTATCAGAACAATGCCCAGGCGTGTCAATGAGTGTATAAGAAACCGAGGATATTCGACACATTATTGATCTTAATTCCATTGGTGTTTATCGGATTTGGCTGGAAACCTAATCAATTATTAACCATTGTCTACTAAACATGTAAGCCAAAAATTATTAAAATATATTAAATATAAATGGGTGTTTACCTTTCTTTGTCACTTAGTATATCTTATGGTTCCTTTCTAGGGCATGAAGTTTTTATGACGTTCCTTATTCAGTCAGATATTAAGTATTCAAACATTTAAACAAAAAGGCAAGTTGTCTAATTGTATTGACTCGTCTCCTCTTTCTACAATGTCTCTAAAATGTTATATCTACATTTTGCTTGTTCGGTGGTTTAACCACTTATCGTAAAATAGCTATCGTAAATTAAAGTCTCATATATAAAACTCATTTGCTCTTTATAGTAAAATTTCTAAAGAACAACTAAAAACAACGTGCTTCAAACAACGGGACTAATTGGTTGTCAGTGAAGTCTAAATAATATAATTCTGCCAACCATGCTTTTTGTTGATCAAAAAGTGCTCAGTATGCGCCCTTGAGAGTGGCGAGAAAAATGAATAGGCTTTCAGGCTTATTCAGCTTTCACAATACGCTTTAGAGTTGTAAAATCAACCATTTTATTTGGTTTCCACATACTATTACCCTGGTTTTCAGCTATATAAATTACATGAAATAGTATCAAACGCGTAACAATATACGAGAAAAGCCAGAAAAGTACCACAACACTTTTAATTTTAAGGTCTTTATAGCTTTTATTTTTTCAAATTTGTGATTTGGGTCATAAATTTCATTTTTAAGACATTATATTATTATATTATAGCATATTTAACAGAATCCCAAAGCCGGACGTGGGTAAATAGGCGGTAAGTCTAGTTCAAACTATTCAGAAAATTATTAATTACATAATTGTTAAACAACAAATAATTAAAATAAAATAAAGGTGTCAAGAAACTTTAAACGGAGTGCAAGAAATCTATTTTTGTTTTTACATTTGATATAACTCGCTTGAATCGTAGCATAGTTATAGTTGTTTCAGTGTATGTGGCATATTATTACGAAGATATGTTTTTAACGAAAATAATCGAAAAAGTTTGCAAAGGAGTGTAATTTTAGGCACCAACTGTACGCCATTGTGTACTACATTGTGTACACAGTTAAACCAATACAGTTTCAGACAGGGAATTTTGTTCGCATGTTAATAAGTAACCATAAAAGTTGGAATAATTTCCACAAAAGGGCTAATAGCTGTGTGTAAACAGTTGGCATAGAAGTAGGTATGTAAGTACTTAACTGTTAAAAAGTAGAAATTATAGTATGGCGGCACGTAACTACTACCTTATATATACATATAAGGTAGTAGACCTTATGTGTCCATCCAATTGCAGTGATGCGAAAGATAAAATAAAATTTATTGGTTTGTTTGCCGACGATTTCCTTGGGTTACGGTTTAATCGATATTTCCTATCCACCAGTAGGTACAATAGCATGTTAAATTTTAAAAACATCAAGCCGTGGCATTTTCATGACAAGATTTATTCCATAGGTTGAACTTCTTACCTTTAATTTGGTTTAAAGTTAAAAAAAATTAACCATCATAACAGTACAAAATATGACATACCAATATTTGTTCTTGTACTTTACCTTGTGATCCTCATATATATATATATATATATATATATATATATATATATATATATATATATATATATATATATATATATATATATATATATATATATATATATATATATATATATATATATATATAGAGAAGGGTAGTCGTTGCTGACTAGTTAAGGAGTAAACTAGTAAATATTGGGGTATGCAGCAAATGAAAGTGTACTCTTTAAAGTTTAGTCCGAGCTTTCGGAAATTTTTATTTCCATCATCAGGGAATAACTTTGTTGAGGTTGGTCATCAAGCTATCAATTGTAGAACTGAACATTGTCAAGACAAAAAGCCGTAATTTGGGTCCAAAACATTAAAACAAGTTAAAATTAATTTTTACAGAACACACAAACACTGATAAAATTGCTTAATTATTAGGAAAAGAGGCATTAGTTATATAAAATATTGTTTGAGTTTAATCTTAGGTTTCATTTTGAATACTCAGTATTCAAAATGAAACCTAAGATTAAACTCAAACAATATTTTATATAACTAATGCCTCTTTTCCTAATAATTAAGCAATTTTATCAGTGTTTGTGTGTTCTGTAAAAATTAATTTTAACTTGTTTTAATGTTTTGGACCCAAATTACGGCTTTTTGTCTTGACAATGTTCAGTTCTACAATTGATATCTTGATGACCAACCTCAACAAAGTTATTCCCTGATGATGGAAATAAAAATTTCCGAAAGCTCGGACTAAACTTTAAAGAGTACACTTTCATTTGCTGCATACCCCAATATTTACTAGTTTACTATATATATATATATATATATATATATATATATATATATATATATATATATATATATATATATATATATATATATATATATATATATATATTAAATTAATTAATAGGAAGGAGTAACTAAAATAAGAATGACCTTTATTTTATGCTAATAACTGCCCAAAATGCTATCGATTAGACGGTAAAATGTGGTTGAGCACACGGAATTAGGTAATAAATTCTAGTTAAATCCTTTTTTTATCGATCTTAAGAGTCTATAATGTATGTTGTTGACCTTTCTTATTTCGCATTGGTCCTTGATGAAGAAAAAACCCTCGTTGCATAAAGCAGGCTTGTCGATCATCTATTCTTTGCACAGTTCTTATATATACATGTATATGTATACGAAAATTGTCATGTCGGGTGATTGCCGGCGTATCTGGGTTCGAAAAAACCGTTCGACCCTACCTCCTTTCCAGTTTCAATTTTTGGCGAATTCTCGTTGACAGAGCCCCAAAGAAGAACAATTTTTCAAAAAATAACGGAAAGGAGAAAAAGTACAATGCGGTTTTTGCCCTTCAGTGGAGAAAGAACCATTTTATATCATATTCAAAATTCATTAAGTTATCTTTCGCAGAGAACTATTTACGTGAGCTCAGAGTCGACCTATTTTTCTAGCCTCGCGAGAATTTCTTGCGATTTTCTGTGATCCCTCGGGGAAACCTTGGCACATGCGAGTTTTACGATGATTCTAGACCTTCATAAAGTTAAATAACTTCAATGACTTTCATATTTGAGAGGAAAAAAAATTTCGATTTTTCGGAGGTCAGTCCAGCGGACATGGGTCCGGAAAATTGAATTTTCCAGAAAAACAGAGGTTACTATCGCCTTGACTTTAGGAAAATCAAATTCTACATAAAATTTACCATCGACGTGGCTATTTTCAGAATTTTTTAAGGTCGTTTAGATATTTTTGCCGTGCAGCCAACTTGATGAAAAAAAATAGCGATTTTTCGCAAATTTTTCATATATATACACGTAAAAATTATCGGTTCGGGTAACCTCTCGGATTCTTTTAAAAATTCATTTCCAGAGTATTTTGGGTACGAGAAAAACGAAAAAAATCTCAGTTCGACCCTATCTTTCCACTAAACCAATTTTTTCGCGATTTTTTTGCGACTGCTAACCTTCGTTTGCAGAGTCCCAAATAAAAATATCTCAAGACATAATGGAAGGGCACATGCGACTTTTCATGGTAATTTTGGACCTCTATAAAGTTGAAAAACCCCAATGAAGTTTATATTTGAGAGAAAAATAATTCGATTTTTGGGAGTTTATCGGATGTGGGTCCGGAAAATTGAAATTTTCGGAAAAACCGCAGTTTTCATCGCCTAAACTTTAGAGCAATCGAAGTCTACATTAAATTTGCTATCGATATGACCATTTTCAGAATTTTTAAAGAACATTTGGATTTTTTTCCGCGTGGCAAACTTGATACAAAAAATAGCGGTTTTTCCCAAATATTTCAAAATTGTCATTTTAGGTCACCACTTAGATTTGTCTAAAAATTCATTTCCGGGATATTTTGAGTACGAGAAAGACGAAAAAATAATAAATTTCTTAAAATATATCGGAAAGACTTAGGGAAACGCTGTTTTTGTCATTCCACAGAGAAAGAATCTTTCAATAACATATCCAAAATTCACTAAAATGCCTTTTCTAAAAAGAAATTATGAGCACTCAAATTCGCGTTGGAGTCACGTAAGCATTTTTCGCCATTACTAATTTTTTTGAAATTTTAAATAAAATATCTAGAACACATACCTTTTAGGTACAAGGCAGAACACAGGATGCTCTTGAAAATAAACTTAATTTCAGCTTTAATTATTTTGTTGTGTTCATGTTTTTTAACAAAATATAATCACCCCAGCAAATTTCCCACTTTTGCGCCCCAATCTGATGGAAAGCTGTAAGTCGAGTGACAGTAAACAAACGAGAGCACAGTCCGCCAAAAACCAATTCTTATTAGGAAAAAACAGGCTTAATGATTATGTAGCCAGCAAAAATTATTTGTCCCAAATTGCTTTATTCAAACGAATAATTACGTTTGAGAGTTTATAAATGGCAGTCTGACAGAAAAAGAGCCCGAAAGAAAGTAATTGAGGAAAAGAAAACCTTTGCTCCCAAGATTTTCCATAATTTAGGCTCTCTATTACCATTAACGATTTTTAGAGTAAAAACGGTAAAAAATGAGTGTAACAATACGAAAAACCAAAAACGAACGAAAAAAGTAAAGAAAGAAAGACTGAATAAAAGAAGAAAAAAAGAAAGCCGACTCACACACCCAGAGATGAAAGCATCAATCCTTTAAGCAAGTGTGTGGGGTGGTACGTCCTCGGTCGAGAAAAAGCTCCTCTACCACCTACCTATAATTTAAGAGGCCGGCTTCTACATTTAAATAAACGAAATAACAGATTAAACAATAAAAATAAAAGCAACAACAAAGTAATTTGCATACCTTCACTACTAGTAATAGTTTCGGATCATTTGGCCTCTTACTCAGCAAAAATATATTGTCAATTTTAATAAAACTTACCAAATAAATAAAAAAAGGTTCATGTTTGTTCGAAATGTTTTTAGGAGCAATAACACGGGAAAATAGAATCAGTGAAAGCTCGAAATGCTCAGCTTGATGTCCCAGGCTCTGTGATGGGTATTTTGTTGACAGATTTATGAATAACCGAATTGTCTGAATCTTGAACAATGCTTGACTTAAATCCAATGTAAGATCAGGGCCTAAGATATTAATCTAATCAACAAATTCTTGTTTTTTTGTATTATTCCTTTTATAGAAAAAATTAATAAATAAATGGGTCTTATGAATAAAAATGAGCATTTAGTATATACTCCAAAATTTGGAGTAACTACTCCGAGTGATATGAATAAAAACTAGAAGCAGATGCTCCACTTGAGTAAGTACTCTTATATACTTCGTCGTGGTATGAGTAAATTTTCACTTTTGGTATGAATAAAAATTTGTTTATGCTCTTCGGGGTGAGAATCTACTCCATAATTTTGGAGTCTGATAGGCACCAGACTTCAGTATGACCGCGGCAGAGCTATGGCTGAATTTATCCTTAACTTGCGCTCCAAAAATTATTACAAACCTGGAAGAAGTACGTGTGATCGTGACTTTAAAGCATTGTATCGATTTACTAAAGAAAATGTCGAGTGGATATCAACTCACTTTTTGGGTGTACAATCTGGAGAAAGAAGTGGTGGTGCTATATGCAACATTGATAACATGAAAATATTTTTGAGATAGGTAGGTGACCCGGGTTTTCAAACAGGAGTAGGGGAAGATGTTGGTGTTCACCAAACTTCTGTGTCAAAATTTGTGACTGAAGTTTCTGATAAGTTAATAAGTAGAAAAATGTGGACGGTGGATAAAATTTCCTCGCAATCCTGCGGATATAAGAGAAGCAAAAGAAAGGTGGCAAACAAAATACACCTTTCCATGTGCATTGGGTGTGATCGATTGCACTCACATTAAAATAAAAAAACCACCTATTCATGGTGATGAATATATTAATCGCAAGGGATATCATAGCATTAATGTACGAGCCACGTGCAATTCCGATGAATGGTTTACAAGCGTAGACGCATCATGGTCAGGATCTGTCCACGATTCACGGATTTGGAGTAACTCAGAGATGTATAACATTGCAAGGAATGTTATTCATCGAATGCACTGCTTTTGGGAGATGAAGGATATGGCATCGCACCGTGGCTAATGGTGCCTTTCAGAAATCCTAATACCCCACAAGAGAATGCTTATAATAATTTATTTACAAAGGAACGTGTAATAATTGAAAGATGCTTTGGTCAACTAAAACAACGATTTCCCACGCTTCAATATAAAGTTCGGGTATCCACAGAAAAAGTTCCAAAACTTATCATAAGCTGTTTTATATTACTAATGAAATGACGAGTATTTACTTTATTTACTGGGAGCAGATACTCCTAAAATCGAAATAATTTTTATTCATATAAATTGGAGCACAAACTACCAGTTTATGCTCATGCTCGTTAGTACATACTCGGAGTTTAAACTCAAGTTTTATTCATACCACTGAATGTGTAGTTTTATTGAAGCTCCAATTATGTGTTATATTTCATACAAAAATGGAAACTCTTAAATTGAAGAAAATTATTTTAAAATAAATAATTTTTTTGTGATCGAGCCCAAAAATATTTTTTTAAGTGTCTTTGACTATATTTCCTACTAATAAGAAAGTATTTAAAATTACAAGATCTTGTTTTGATTGCTTTCTATGACTTATTACAAGAGCTTTATTTTCTTCATTATAACAAATTGTATGCTTAATTTAATTACGTTTTTTCAACTTAAGCAATATTTTTGGTAAAATAAATTTCTTGTGCTAAAGTTTAATGAGGTCTAAAACTGAAGTTATATTCTCATTTGGGCTCTTTTAAACCTAGAGCAAATTCCTTACACAATTTTGGTTGCCATGAGCACCTCTGTTTAAATCAATCAATCAAATATCTAAACAACAGCTTTAGAGTTTTAATATTTATGTTTCAAATTTCAAAAAAGGGACCAAATTCTAAATATAAAACACTTAACTTCAAACAACAACATTTCAATAATGAGCGAATGATTTTTTAGGTGACATTTCGTCTTGCAAGCTTTTTATTTCAGACAAGATACAAATATTTAATGAGTTTGAAAGTAAAGGTCCTGTGGAGTGCCAATTAGAATGCTGGGCCTAAATTTTAGGATTTAAGTTTTCACTTTACCGTCAATCAATTATTTAAATCTTCAGTGACACCTGATAAGGGTGTACATATTTATTTTAAATCCATTTACCTCTTGCTTTAAATAACAAACAAACATTAAACAGATATTTCTAGTTTTTCTTAATTTAATGAAATATGTATAGACCTAAAACTTTATTGCGGTCACCACAGAAAGATAAAACCTAAAAAGTGATGAGTCTTATTTAGGCGTTACTTGGTACCATAAACATTACTAGATAGAGTCAAAGTTTTCTTGAGGGAGAGAAAGGATTATGGCTGGCCTTTATTTATTTTACTCGAATTTAAGTATACTTCTCTGGAAGAAAAGACGCTAGAAAAGGCCATATTTTGGAATTATTTACGACAAACTGGCACCTTGGATTATTTCTATGATGAATGTTATTGCTGCTTTAAATTGTAACTGTACATGCAACGTTCTAACGTAAAAACTTTTGATAGATATACGATTAACCTTTGAAAGCTGCCTTTTGTGTTATAAATCTTATAGTGAAATTGACCGAAATCATTTTAATATGACTTATTTTGATATGACTTGCAAAGTTGCCACTCCCACTTCGCGGATCGTCAATTTCATTAAATCTATTTTTCTCGTGATATTGTTCATTATTTAAAAGCTTTTTAAAAAATTAATCTTTTATCTATCCCTTAGCAAAACTAATTTTGGTCTGCAAACGCCGAAAGATGTATCCAGAGAAAAGTAAATTACAATGAACTCTTTTTGTCTTGTATGTATTAAACGTCTTTATCGCCCTGTTCATTTCTAAAATAACCACTTTTCCATGTATATATGTAATTATAATAAGGGCAAATACCCCTAGTAAAATGGTGTTAATTAATTCCTGTCCTAACTGTGTTATCTAAGAGAGATGTTACCATTGATTGCTTTAGGTAGAATAGAGTGACTTGATTCACAAGCAAACAGGAATAGTAGGAAACATGTCAGTCGACCTGATATAGCGTGCGTACGTTGACCCACATATTCCTTTGAAATATTTCATTAAGTAAGGGTTACCAGTGGTGTGGATAATCACCAGCCCAAAAACACTACACAAATTTAAAAGTTGATGAAATCGATACCTAGCATTTTAATTATTTGAATGTACAAGCAAACCAAAGCAAAACAATATGGATACAAAATAGAAGTGTGCTTTAGCACACGCGACACTGTTCTAGAAAAACTGAAGTTAATCAACAGCGTTTTAAAATTTAAATTATTAACTGGCCTAAAAATAATTGCTCCTTGTCCATATATAGCAAGTTTTTAGTCGTTGATATGCTTCAATGAAGTCCCGTTATTTGACAGAAGTAGAACAACGATTATCGGTAAATTATTTTACAAAAAAAAATTCTGCAAAAGCATATTCTTTCGTTTGGGATAAAGTTATAACCAAAACTATTTAATTTTTTAATGAACGTATACACGCATTTTAACTATTTATCAATAATCAAAGTATTAGTAAATGGTTTAAGTTCTCAGTGCAAACGAATTTTTTTATTAAGCTGGAGACAATAAGTGTCCAATAAATGAGGCCGCTAGATAATTTTTTATCAATTAACACCAAGAACTGAACCCTTGTTTCACTTCAGTGTTAGGAAAATTAATAAATATACTTTAGGTTTCAGGAATCAGTAGAGGATAATAGTATTTAAGGGTTAAAGTGGACGGTAAAGTTTAGACCCAAGATAGGGGTAACTGAAACTCAATTTTCTGCTGATTAAACCGCTGTAATGTGTGTTTTATGAAGAATAAAGTTTTAAAAATATTTGTGACTGTTTTAGGGTCTAAATATACCTTGTAATATAAGGAATTTGCCGTAATTTGTTTAAAAATAACGTATGGCCAGGTATAGGTTGTTTTGCGGAAGGTAAAGTTTTACTTGTTGCATTGTTCAATTTAATGATGATTATGAACTAAATGATGTATAGTTTTATAGCTGAATGTATTTGTCCAGTTAGTATTCGATTACAAATTTTACAAATACAGTTTTTTCCCTGCGATTGCCTGAAATTTTGGAAATATTAAAAATGGGGATGTTATGGCGTTGCGCAGGTTGCGCTTCTGTCATACCTGGCGAAAATTGCGCATAGCGCCGTTGATTCTAAGAGAATCGGCCGCTATGCCCGCTATGCCTCCACTGTCATGGTCTCTTAGCTGTCTCAGAGAAGTGGATGGGTGAGCCGCCCCCACGTTGTGGACACAGCTTACACCGCAACAGGGGGCGGCTGATGCCTCCGGTTGAGAACTTTGCCGGATAATCCTGGAGCCTGGCAATGTAGTCACAACCGTCGCCGGAGCGACTGGACATGAACTGCACGACACCTGGAACGTCACCGACAAGTGCTGTCAACATTTTGACCTATTACCCATTCCGTTACCATATTTTAGCCCTCTGAAATTTCCTTTGCTTTTTTTAATTTTGCTATAGACATAAGAGATCTTCAAGAAAAGAAAAACTTAAAGTGCGTAAGTAACAAAACCAGAACAAAACAGGCAATGTTTTTCTTTAAATATTCTCCGACTTCAACATCACCTTGTAGCTAATTTTTAGTTAAAAATATAATAAAAAATAACTTGTTAAGCACCAACCATGTATTTTTAAATTTTTAAATAAATTGCACTTTTAACTTAATAAACAATATTCCTACACGACTAATATTTCTTTTTGTCTTTAAAAAACATGAATTTCTTTTCCTTATGAAAAAATACTCAAGATATCAAGTAATTGTAAAATTTTCCTTTATTTTTCGAACCAGAAAGCATTAATGATATTTTTTTACATATTAAAGAAATGATCCCATATGTCTACATTATCAATATTAAAATTGAACAATTATGTCATCTAATGATCCCAAGATTTTTAACTATGTCGCCAGCTCAAAGCGAACTATCATAATTTATCACATATATATTTTTTTAAAATTCGTTAAGCAACACAGTCAACCAACATTTTTTTTTTTTTTTTGATAAAACATGTCAATCGATATCTAACTTTAATCTAGTCTCAGATGTTACACAAAGCTTAATGGCGGGTAACATTTGGATTGAATAATGTAAAAGCCACACTTGTATCTTGCTATTCCAAACTTTAGGCTTAACTTTGTTTTTGAGAACATATTTATTTTTCAGAATTACTTCTCTCTCAATCATGACAAAGTTTTTGGAAAAATAACAGCCAAAGCCGTCAACTTTTGTTGTTACGTCTTATATCTTAAAAAAGTTTTTAATGATTTCACCTAATGAGTTATTTAATGCCTATGTTTTTAAAGAATACTTACAATTATATGCTGTTGTCTTTAAAAATGTCACTTTAATAGAATTTTTTATGTACATATCGAGTTTTTGCTTTTAAGCACCTTGAGTGTTATTTATTAGCAAATAAAGACTTTAGAAATGTGGTTAAAACCAGCAAGTATGTGTGATTGTAAGATCGGACGGTCGTCTTATTAAGAAAAAGAGTAAATATCAGTATTATGCAAAGCAACAAAAGACAAAGGTGGTACATTTAACCTAAAATGAGCTTTGTGAAAAACAAGTAGTAAAGTCTAGTATGATCTGTGCTTTTGTCTTATTTATTTGTATAGAGGGTTCAATTTGAGCCAAGTAAATCACAAGATGATTTAAATATGACCTTAACATATTATAATTAAGAAATGGTATTAGTTGAGAGGTGCAATAATAAATAGAACATTTAAGTAATATTTTCTAATGGCTAACGCTTGTAGAAGACTGTGTTGCTGTAAACTACACAAAAATATTCTTTGCAAAAGTGCTTAGAATATTTGATATTTATATGATCTTAAGCAATTGCAAAGGGCTATAATATAAATATGTATATAAAAAATATAAAAACAATGTTAAAAATAAACCAAATTCGTTATGTGGAATTGGTGGAAAAATTGTGACGGTGTAAAATAAATGAAAGAGAAAAGAAAAGGGTGCAAAAGAGTGAGCAAGGGCTAAGAGACAAAAGAGACAACAGTGCTTGAAAGGTCAATTTAGTAAGAGTTAAGGAAATATATTTTGGGATATCATTTTACATCTAATTTGGGTCAGTCTTAAATATATAAATGGAAACGGCCTTAGATACTCTATTTCGATGAGTATTGTACCAATGTTGAATATGGAAATATCGAAAAATCTCAACATTGGGACCATTCCCATTTATATAATGAAGACAATTTCTAGCATACGGGTATAGCGGCATAGAATATATACAATAAGCTATTTGGGTGCGATGTTAATTATTAAGGGGACATCCTTACACGAATCTGATTAGTTTACTTATGCTTACGTAAATTGACAGATGCAATAACTTTATTAACTATTTATTTATTTAAGTTTCTGAGACTCAGTTGAAATTTTAAAAATTAACATAAACGCCAGATATTGTGAAAAAATAATAATATGGGTTCAAGAAAAGGCAAATCGTATTCTTAAGAATTATGCGTATTCTTTCCAGATTCCAGTCCTCAGTGCATTATTTTAATCAATATATTAATTATGAAAGAAGGCATAGTAAATATACAAAATTTGTGGCACATAAAGATGCCAACTCTACGTGTTATTTCAATTATTTCTCTGCTATAATGTTCAGAATATCTAGGACATGTTAAATTGTAGTTATTCTCCATACTACATATGTATTTTGTTAACTAGGTATTTAAACCTGCATAAATTAGACGTTATAACACTAACTGAAATATTTTTTTAATTAGAATTTTTAATAGTGCAATTTTTTTAGTTTTTTTTAAATTTTAAACGATAAAAGTTGTTGCTTTTCTTAATTCAAACAATTTTCTTGTAAATGCAAATTCTTAGATGGAAATTATAAAAAGCTTTGCTAAACATATAATTAATAATTACTAAACTCGCTGTAGAAAATAAATTTTTAGCCTGTTAGTGGGTATTTGCAACCAAGTTCAAAAGCAAACAAATGGAAACTGTTACCTGGCAAGAAGTAAGTTTTGATTATTTTTTGTAAAATTGATTTTTCTAATATAAAATGTCTTAACGGTGAATAATGCACTTTATCCTTGTACAATAAATAATTATTTTTATGTGTTTAAATGTAAGTCAGTGAAAAACGATTTAATATGAGAATGTTTTGGTAGAGGCTTTTTACTATTTTCTATTTATATAAACACAGCATAAAGGTTAGCTATATATAGCACAGAGGACCATTTGAAAAAGCATACCATACAAACACCATACATTTAAAGCCAGAAAGGTTAATTTTATAGTGAGACCTAGAAAATGCAAAAAACCTCTTTATTTAAACAATGACAATGAGCATATTTTTTTGAAATAAACAAGAACTTAAAATAAAAGACGATTTTTAAACAATGCATTAATTTAACCTACCTAGTTGTTACAGCTTGATAAATTGCACACACTGTTTTTAAGTCTTGTACACTAAATTTTCAGTGTCCGGCTTTTAGGGTTACCATTTTGAAGGTGTAAAACTACGGTGCCAGTATTATCAAGGCTTTAAAACTACGTTTTTCATCCTGAGGTAATTTGAGAAAGTGCAGCACTAGCACTACAAATTGTTATTGGCATTCTCGCTATATATATATAGAAGGTATTTTACTGTTTGTTTTATAAAGAACTTTATATGTTTTACGAAATTATTTATGTTTTGTTTTTAAATTTAATTTAATTATTTCAGTCACAACACAAAAGCAAATATTTAATTTATATTTACTATTCAATTTAATTATTATTACAAATGTTTGTGTAAAGGTTTACTGGAAATAACTGACCACCATTGTAATTTAATTTTATTTATAATATATAATAAATATTTAAAATAATTTATTAAACTTACTATGTACCCTGCTCAAAAATTTATATAAAACAGTAATTTTTTTAAATATGATAAGCATACATTAGAAAGGTTTTCGAAAAAAATGTTCGTTAATATATTTATAACCTATCAAAAATTTTTTCGGTGATCTGCAAATCAGCTGGTAGATGGAGTCCGTATTAATTTGAGACATAGTAACATGCAATAATCACACGACAATAATTTTTTTTGTGTGTGTTCACAGTTCCAGTATTAATTAGAACTTTGCTGCAATATACTTTGACATTGCCTTATTAAATAAGCATCAGTGATTTGGTCTGAAATTGGTTAAGTTTTTTAAATTTCATTGCAAGGTCTGCAAGTCGATTTTTCCGAAAAGGCGAGGCGATAATAAGTTTTATTTTATATTTTAAAATAATTTTTTTAAATTTACATAATTACTTGTATCTGCTAAAATTATTAAATAAGTAAAACACAGATCCGGCTGCCACTTTCAGCAAATGTAATAACAAAATCAATAGTAGGTAATTACTCAAGTAAAATCAATATTTACTAAAATATACATCTATTCTTATCGGTAGATTTCCATCAACATTACAACGGAAGTTATGCCACTAGTTTATACAATTCTGGTTAGCATAAGTGGCCTTTTTAACATTTTTTGTTACTAATAATAGTTTTAATTGACAATTTGGCGATGAAGCGTATACAAAAAAGCTATTTACTCAGTTTAAAAAAATGGCTATAACCTAAATATAACAGCATTAAATTGTACTAAATTAAAAGATTTTATCTATGAAATTAAATTACAAAATCTGTAAATATTAGTGATTTGCGTTAAAAAAATATTATAAGAATATTATTATCGTAGCTCAATTTAGATTTAATTTTATTATTAGATTGTAAGTCGAAAAACACAATCTAGCATATTTACAAATTGAGATTGTATCATTTTACAAGCCTATGTGCAACAATCTACCGCGAATGTTTTAGCAAAAAGATTTGGACCTTACCTTCAAATACTTTAATTTTGGTGTTCGCGGCATCTAACAAAATAAAACGAAACATAGTAACTGAATAACTTGTACACTAAACTACTTATGTTGTGGAACTTTGTGAAGAATTCTAAGGTTTCTTATTTTAAGCGTCTTAAAAAACTAATAGATTGGTGAAGCTATAAAGCAAATTATTGTTGACAAGTGTCTTCTAGTATTTACATCAGTGGCAGTAGACTAGAACGCCAATGCAAATTTAGTCAATGTCAAAAGGGATTTAAGTAAAGAAAATGTATAGCACAGGCTTATGCCCTAAAACACTTTTTTCCTTTTTCCTGGTCGAAAATCACACTCCGCTTGTTTTTAGAGTCCTATAAAAGCTTGTAAAAACAAACCTTATAAAAACATTTAAAGCTAAAGACTGAGCTTTTTTAAATTTGAGAATATAAAGAACGATGTTTGTCTTAAAACTTGAAACACGTAGCTATGCGGGAATTTAATTAACTTTAAAAAAGTGATACTTTCGAAATAAAAAAATATCAGTTTAACAACAAAACTTGTAACAAGATTGACTATCATTTGTACCACGCACATGAAGAAACTTAAATTAACCATTCTTTCACAAGCTTTATTTGTTTGTGTGTATTTTCTCTCTGTAGTGCAGTTACTTTAACTTCTAGACCTAACAGTTCGCAACTTATAACCAATTAAGTCCGTAGCCGCACGAAAAATAACTTTTTCCTTTTTATTTGCGGGTAGTAAAAAGTGGATTATATCCCCCATTTGGAGAAAATACCAGGAAAAAAAAATTCTTAATTTCCTCATAACGGTTTATAGTTATGTGCTTTTCAAAGCATTTTGGTCCAGTTGCAACAACATTAATACCATAGTGTATTTGTATGTATGTATGTATGTATGGTATCCCTGAAAGTTTAAAATAATTTTAACCAATGGAAAATTGCTGGCAAAAACACTGCTTAGAAGAAAAACCAAATATTTGAGTAATTTATTAATAATAGGAATATCCGTTTTATTTTCATTTTTCAACGTTTTATTTTACTACTATTAACTAAAAAGTTCTCTTCTAAAATGTTTGAAATTTTTAACCTATTTAAACCTTTGTGTGACAGGCAAATGTTTATCGTATTTTAGTTGGATAAAAGTGCATGCACATGGTATATAAAAAAGGGAAAACTACAAATTACAATACATAACAACATAGCATAAGGTTTTTATTAGAATCCATACAAATATAGCAAGACATATATGTAGACAGACAAGAAACATCGATTTTATGTACCTATCTTGGGAAAATACAATAGTAAGACGCCTATACTGATTTCAATTATTACTTTTTGCCCGTACTCTAATATTTAAATTAAATGTTTCATAATAATTATGCTCGTTATGATATAAATTTTCATTATGAAACCGCGGTATTAGCCAGTTTGAAATCCATACTTTTTAATCAAGTGGCCTGTTTTTATTAACTTTGACTGTTCTTTCACTAAAATTTGCATTTTCATTAAAACTTTTAAGAATATTTAAACTCTAGAAATTATGTCAGATTATGGTATAAGTCTTAGTGATAGTACAGAATTTAATTTGTTTAATGGAATAATTTTTATGAAATTTGTATTATTTTTAATAATTTTAATATTGTGCTAGAAAAATAATATTTATCAAATCAAAAGCTTTAAAAAGTGTGGTTCTTTAAGTGTGACAAAATTAAAACAGTTTAAAATGCCCGAGCATTGGTGATATGGTTATGAATTCAGAACAAATACAAAAAAGAGCCTTATGAAGTATTTTGATTTCCATATTGCAGCTTAATTTTTGAATGATCCAAATTATTCTTTTTAATAAACTAAATTTTTAATAGAACAAGCATCAATAATAAATACTGTTTATAAGACCAAAGAAAAAAATAAATATATAAGAAAAAAACACAAATATCTCTTAGGTTGAATTTTGAAGGATGAGTTCTATCTAGCACCTTGTGTTTAATCAAGCAAAAAATTGGCATACTTGATTTATTATTTCAGATGATATATTGTGCTTGATATATACGAAACCACAAACGCAATATGTCTGATCTTACTTCAGATTTCGATTAGCACAGGAATAAGACAACAAATAACAAAAATATTGTAGAAGAAAAAGATGCAGTGATATTTGTCGAACTGAAAATGGAAGCCGAATACGCTCATAACGGTAAGATATAAATCAGCATCAGCGCATTGAATATTGTATTTTGCACGTCAGATATACTTTGAGTAATAAAAGAAATCAGTACAAAAATAAATAAACGAAAAAGAATCCTTTTTTAGCTTTAATGCATTGGAGTTTACCGCTCGATTCTGCATTAGATCGGAATTTCAGTTGGGTGAATTAATTAAATACTGAATATATGCATTCGGGATCTTTATCAAATATTATATTTTGGAATTCACGTGGAGTTGCAAGTATAGCAACCGATAAGCCTCTCCAAAATAAATGAGTATGGCTGTATGGAGAAAAGAATAAAAATCATTTTTATTTCAGTGTTTTTCAACTGATTGAAAATGAAACACTTACCGTGGGCATCTGAAGAGAAGGGAAATGTAATCTATTGACACGGGATTCAAAGGATTGAAGGTTGGGATGAGAAGGAAAAACATCTGCACGCAATTTGTTTCATAATCTGGATACCCTACCTATGAATGAGCAAGAGAAGTGTCCTAGGCTTTTGTAGCTAGACCGTAAAGGGATGCATACGAAACACACCTCTTGTTGTTCTGATAGGAACAGTCAAAGTGGAAATTATAGTGGCTAGTTCTTCATAACAAAATACATGGAAATACCGGTAGAAAAGGAATAAATCCCCAACAGCGCGACGATGAGCGAGAGAAGGCAGATTTCTTGTGGGTATTATGACTCAAATGGCCCTCTTTTAGATAGAATCAAGCAGTGGCCGCTGGTGAAATTTCAAAAGTGTATATATATATATATATATATATATATATATATATATATATATATATATATACATATATATATATATATATATATATATATATATATATATATATATATATATATATATATATGTATATATATATATATATATATATATATGTTCCTTCTTACAGGACCCGTACCAAATTTAATAGTGAGCCCACTGGGAATAGCTTGATAAAGAAAAACATTTTATAATTTGCGAAAATAAGTTGAATTTTTGATGAGCCACCCCTGGAAAAAAATGAATGCGTTCAGGTATTTTATTTATTATTTTCTTGAAACAAATTTTACATCATTTTGTCGACAATTTTTAAATTTTTACAGAAAAAAACGTGTTAGTAGAGAGTTATATGCATTTGATTTTTTTTAAAATTATATTTTAAGTTTAAAAAAATTCAAATACTATAACTTTCTAATAAAAGATTTTTTCTCGTAAAATTTAAAAATTTAAAAATTCTCAACAATATAATGCAAAGTTTGTGTTTAGAAAAAATAATAAATAAAATTCATAAACGCCTTAATTTTTCCCAGGGGTGACTCGTGAAAAATTTAACTTTTTTTCGTAAATACAAAATTACCAAAACATTCCCAGTGGGCTTACTTTTAAAACCCCAAAATTTGGAATGGGTCTTGTAAGTCGCAACAGAGATATACAACTTTCGAATTTCACCAGGCGCCACTGGAATCAAGGATGTTAAGTGTCGAAGGTGTTGCCTCTCCCCAGACGTGGGAACAATACCTCTAGGTTAGGTCTTATTTAGGAAACACAGAGAGCGTGTAAGTTGGAAGGGAAGAAGAATTTTTGGCTCGAAAGAGAAAGCCGATGTGGCTGTTGAAGTAATGTGTTTGTGCCAGCTGAAATCATGTTTGAAAGCGATGCCGACAAGATCGTACGTTTATAAAGATAAGCTATTCATATGTGCAGTGACTTACACATACAAATAATATATTTTGCTAAACTTTGAGGTCAAACTATGATTTACAATGGCCATTACTTTATTGTTAGTCTCTTTCCCATTTACTTTAATGTTTTGCTCTATGCTAAGACAGTAAATATAAAACACTTTTGGCATGCATTTGGACTGAAGTCTCCTGCATTTTGTGGATAGCAACCAATTTAGCCAATCAGGTTAAATACCTACTCTAAACACCTGCACCTTGTACAATTAGAATAATAGTTATTTACTAAAATTAAGTTTGATTTCTTTTATCTACAATTCTAGGAGAAAATATGTCATTAAAAATCATGTTGCGGTTTGTCTAGAAATTCCAATGGTGTGTAGGGATAGCAGGACTTTTGGGATAACCCTATTCACGACTATAAATATCCCAATTATAAGTTTGATGGGTAAATAATCTCCAAGCTAAGAGCTTGACAGGACAAAATTTCGTACCTTAATTAACCCCGAACAATCACACATATTATTTGGTCCTTTTATGGGTTGTCTCAGCAGCTTATAAACCACATTTTGGCAATATATTTCTTCAGAAATGGGAACCAAATAGTTACGTTTAAAAATATAGTTTAAAGTTCAGTACTTTTTATCCATTAAGATTTATTACTGTGATTTTTACAACTTGCCACATGCTAATATATCGACTGGTATACTGAAAATGCAGAAGTATCGACTCTTCAGTAAAATTATTACTGGGACGTGTTTCACGTTTGACAGTAACATAAATACTTCATCAAAACGACATTGCTTCGCATACATTGCATAATTCACAGCTAAACGATATATATTTTGTTAAACAAGTACATTAATTTAGTCATGTCTTTGCACTAAATAGCAATTTAGACTTAAGTGTTTACACTTCAGAACCTGCTTAAGATGCTGCACGTTGTGCACCTTCCCTCATCGATATATTGATCCTTTTTCGTTGATTTATCTATTTGTCCTTCATTAAAGGTCCTGTTATCTTTCCGGCCATATTGTAGCTAATGCCTATTATATAAAGCGCTGACGTGTGGAACAAATACTGAAGGACATGTAAGAAAAAAAATAGTAATACGATAATATTTATGGCATCTAGTTTAACCAGGATTTTAGCGGGCTAACGCCCTTTTTCACAAAAATTCAGAGCCAATAAATACCGGAGAGATAAGATTGATGTATAGCACAAATATATGTACGTCATATTTTTATTTTAACAAAACCTCTATAAAAAACAAATATATATACATATATATATATATATATATATATATATATATATATATATATATATATATATATATATATATATATATATATATATATATATATACAGTATGTCCACGGATAGAGGTCACAAGAGGACAAATAGACCAAAAATTTCAGTATTCGAAAAAAAATCATTTTTGGTAAGCTTCTGCGTCTTAAAAAAATACGGCATACGAAGAAAATGTTAGACTTTTTTATACAGGGTGCTCAAAAAATACAAAAATGATCAACTATGTGAAGAGTAAACCACCTTTATTTTTTATTTTAGAGCAAAATGATAAAGACAAAAAATATTTCAAATTACAGTCAAAATTTAAATTCAAAATATCAGCTGAATATTTTACTTTTTATTTTTGTGTTATAATTTTATCAAATATTACTGTACCTATGTTTTCTAGGTAATTTTTGCCTTATCCACCTCAACTCACCATCTAATTTTTGCAACAAAATTTTAAATTTTCTAACATTTGTCGTAAAAGATAGTGAGATGCGGTGGACAAGGCAACAATTGCCTAGATTTAAAATATTTGCAACAAAATTTTAAATTTTCTGACATTTGTCGTAAAAGATGGTGAGATGAGGTGGACATGGCAAAAATTACCTAGAAAACGTAGGTACAGTAATATTTGATAAAATTATAACACCAAAATAAAAAGTAAAATATTCAGCTGATATTTTGAATTTAAATTTTGAATGGAATTTGAAATATTTTTTGTCTTTATCATTTTGCTCTAAAATGAAAAATGAAGGTAGTTTACTCTTCACATAATTTATTATTTTGGTATTTTCTGAGCACCCTGTATAAAAAAGTCAAACATTTTCGTCGTAGACCGTATTTTTTTAAGCAGCAGAAGCTTACCAAAAATGATTTTTTTTTCGAACAATGAAATTTTTGGTCCATTTGTCCTCTTGTGACCTCTATCCGTGGACATACTGTATATAAACTGTTTTCTTGGATCTTGTTTATATATTTTTTTATAGAAATATTTTCTTGGGATTTATAGATCCGGAATAATTACTATTTTTTTTTGTTTTTGTTTTTATTTACGTTTCGGTCATTCTTGTGACCTTCTTCAGAATAAAGTGCTGTGAAAGAAAATATTTTAGGGAATTATGAATATATATATATATATATATATATATATATATATATATATATATATATATATGTATATTACCTGAAGTCTTGTCATTTCGACTAATGTCAAAACTCATGCTGACAGAAAAGCCAGAAACCATTATCAGAGCAATATTTTCAAAAAAATCAGAAGAATTCTATCAGAAAACTCTTGTATCCTTTTTTAATTAGTTTTTATAATTACTTAGTTCATTTTTAATTTAGTTAGTTTGAATTTATTAGATTCTTTGATAACGAAACTAGATATTAGGTCTCGAAACGTCAGAAAAATTATTTTATTCAGATTAGGTTTTAGACCGAATATATACTACACTAGAGATAGATTAGGGTCAGGCATACTTTTTATAATTAAAAGTCACTGACAGTGTACAGAACATTTCTTTTTTCAGGATTTGTTTTTTGTTTAAACGCAGTGACTTTTATTATTTTTAAAAAATATTTATTTTCCTTAACAGTAGAGTGGCGTTACACCCAAACAATAAATTTTTTAAATTTTATATATATATATATATATATATATATATATATATATATATATATATATATATATATATATATATATATATATATATATATATATATATATCTATAATATTTTATTTAATTCTATTTCCCTATTTTTGAAATAGATACATCATGCCTAGATTTGTTCAGCATCAATATGAACTATAATTTCAAGAGGCGTTCTTATAAAATATGGACATTTTGAATAGACAGCTTTGGGGGGTAAGAAATCTAGAAGTGGCTATTTTTCAGGGCATAACCTCTAAATAATATGTAATTTCATTTAAGTAGGTGCAAAATATTGAAATTAAAATAGTGTCACTTAAATTTATAAAATTAATTTAATATTACAAGACCGATAATTTTGGGTTAAAGTCGGACTAAAAAGAAAACAGGACCTTGCATGGATACATTTTTTATGAGTACATTCAGGTATAGCTGTGGAAAAGAAAGAGGTTATATAAAACAAATTATGATACAGGATACGTGCAAAACAGGAGTAAATTTGACTTACCGGGGCATTGAGGCAAGGGCATGTGCAATGATGTATGGAGCGTATACTCTCTCGTGAAACCGAACGCCCAATTTTGAGCGTTGACGCTGGAGTTGTTGAAGTCCTCCTCTCCAGAATTCCTCTGGAGTTGATTGAGGAGGAGTATGGTGCCAGTTGGAAGGCATTCGATGAACTGCGGTTCCGCGTTGGATGCGATTGAAGATTTTGCTTGCATCCTTTGACGTCTAGTCTGAAATATTTCAGTTTTGTATATAATTTTCTTTATGATAGCAGTATTCTATTAAAAATTAATTCTATATTTATAATTCTTTTACATAAAAGTAGAATGATATTTAAGTTTCTCAGTACAGATCAGATTTTTGGTTATTTGCTTCGGTATGTTAAACTTTTGAACAAGAGATTGTAAATTTCCCGCCACAATTGGTCTCGACACAGATTGTTATTGTGTCCAATTTCAGCAAACAGGGATTTGGCCTTAAGTAGGTATATTGTAAATTATAAATTATAACGCAGCCTTTAGAGGTGACACACTGGTAACGTTAAAACAGACATTAAGTATCAAATAGCATAGATAAAATTGTACGGTTAGCATTACTGATAGATTTTGTTTTATAGTATAGAAAAAAATATACAACTATAATTTTAGATGTTAGTTAAAATCTCACTCATTTAAAGCTGATGTTAAAAATACAACTAAAGTTATTCATTAAAATCTGTTACTAAGAGAGAAAATGTAGGCTACCAACGCATATTAAAGAGAAAAAGTTCTCGCAGAGACCATTTGAACTGTTTTAGCGAGAAGTGATTTAGTCAGCGGAAAGTTGCAAAAGGCACGCTCTGATGAATTGTTCGTGTCTAACTGGAATGTATAATAAGTGGGTTTGCCAGCAAGTTCTTACTTATGGCTAACAAAACACCATGCGGTTGCCATCGTTCAGTTGCTTGAAACAGGCTAAATTTCAGATATAAATACCGAGAACAGAAGTGGAAATACCAGAAACTAGGCAAGAAGCTGACCAAGTGATACTTATCTTTGTGTAGCGAGGAATTCTTGAAATAACCAAGAGTTGAATATATATATATATATATATATATATATATATATATATATATATATATATATATATATATATACATATATATATATATATATATATATATATATATATATATATATATATATATATAACAAGTGAAAGAAATATCGGGGGGTAAGCTGTCTGTAAGGTAGTGCTAGACACGTGTTTCATGCTTATTAGCACTAGTCGAGTTCACAGACCAGGATCCTGCTAGCACATTTATGGTTTTTTGTCAGGAGACCCAGAGTTTTCCGGGTAACAACCAACATCACCACGGAGGCTGCAATAGCACCTGCGTGAAGCCTCTAACTCCAAGGCATATGAAACAGTGAAGAAATAGCGACAGGAACAGTTATAAACAAGTGAAAGAAATATCGGGTAAGCTGTCGGTAAGGTAGTGCTAGACACGCGTTTCGTGCTTATTAGCACACGTCAGTAGCACATAACCAAGTTATTGGGTGGGAAACTTGAAAGTTGACAAAAAAAACCCACAGAGAGACAAAAAACCACAAATGTGCTAGCAGGTCCCTGGTCTGTGAACTCTTTGTGTTTTTTTCTCAACTTCCAAGTTTCCCACCCAATAACTTGGTTATGTGCTATTGACGAGTGCTAATAAGCACGAAACACTTGTCTAGAACTACCGTACAGACAGCTTCCCCGATATTTCCTTCACTTGTTTATAATTGCTCCTGTCGCTATTTCTTCACTGTTTCATATTCCCTGGGGTTAGAAACTTTACGCAGTCTCCGTGGTGATGTTGGTTGTTGCCCGGAAAACTCTGGGTCTCCTGACAAAAAAACACAAATGTGCTAGCAGGCCCCTGGTCTGTGAAGTCTTTTTTTTTGTCAACTTCCATATTTCCCACCCAATAACTAGGTTATGTGCTACTGACGAGTGCTAATAAGCACAAAACACGTGTCTAGCACTACCTTACAGACAGCTTACCCGATATTTCTTTCACTTGTTTATAATTTTATTTATGTTTCTACAGAAAAATGAAGAATAATAAAATGCAATCAATATTATTTATGGTTCATATTGCTTAAATTAATTTACATAGTTGGTCTTACCTGGCGACCAAGGTAAATAATATCGCCAAGTAACTACCCCGACCAACAAAAATAAAATTATACAACAGCCATTTTAGGACAGACTACGTAAAGTTTGTAGTGAAAAAGATATAACTAGAATAAACCGAATTTTCATTGTGATTTCTAGACTAATGATGTGTACTAAATTTCTCAGGGTGTGTTATCTCTAAATTTACCACATTCAAACTACATAAAGTACTATTAATTGCATGTATAAGTACAGCAAAACATAACTCCAAATAACAGAAACACAGCGACCAAGAGTTAAGTGCCATCGACATTAAAGCCTTGGCTATGACAATAAAATTGTCTCAAGTTAAGAAGATATATTGCTGTGGAGGTCTGACAGCATATCTTAAGTAAATTATGGCGAACCATGGACTTAATTATGCATATATGCATTCATAATCCTTGTTAGGTTAAAGGGCAGCAAATCTGGAGGTATATTTCGAGGATCCTTCTTAATTAATTTATATCACATAAATCCGCCAGGGTCGTTAGGACATGGAGACACCAACGGGCTTATAATGTTATATTTTATTTTGTAGAAAGTGCTGTGTGGAGGGAAACTATACGGTATGAAGTTTTTTATCTTATCTGGGACGTAGACTTCAAGCCTAAGTACTAATGTACCGTGTGCATCTGAAGAGAAGGAAGATGCATTGAGACGGGATTTAAAGGATTGGAGATTAGGAGAAGGGAAAACATCTGAAGGCAATTTGTTCCATAATCTGGAGACCCTAGGTATGAATGAGCAAGAGAAGTGGGATGTTCTTGGCTTTTGTAGTTGGACAGTTAAGGGATGCATACGTACCGCGCCTCTTGTTGTTCTGTTAGGACATAGTCAAAGGGGGAATTACATCGTTCTTCAGAGCAAAATCCGTAGAAGTATCGGGAAAAAAGGGATACATTTCTTGACAGCGCGGCGATGAGCGAGACAAGGGAGTCCTGGTGTGAGAACAGGGTCATCTCTTGGATGGAGTCATAGATGTTAAGTGTCGAAAATGAAGTGACTTTACACCAAAAAGTTACTAAGCTTTTCATAATAATGTTTAAAAATATTATAATATGCAATTTCAACTAAGCCAAAAGTATCCCTTGTGCATGATAACTGATAAATCAACTTATGCAATGCATGACGACAGTTTTCCCAAAGGTCTTTAGTCACGGTTCGCCTGTGGGTATTTCATCTTGTGCGGGCATTCCAAATGAGGAAACATAATATTCTGACTGCTAAATTGGCTTGACCTAATAGTAACGTGATAGAGTATCACAAACAATTGTAATTTTAAATAACAATTTCAAAGTCTGTTAAATTTACGTACACAAAAAGGGAATATTAAATTAGGCTTTAACAAAATTTCTACTAGGTTTGATGTAACATAACTTCACTTTTAGATCTCCACCTTTAATACAATAAATTTTGTTTATCAAAAATGTTTTTTAAATTTAAAAAATGTAACTAGGTAAAGCACATTGTTATAATACTAAAATACAGCTCTTGTAACAACTTCATACAAAGTTATCAAAACACGATCTTGTAAATTTAAAAGATTTTCTTTTAAGGACAGCATTCTTAATAGCAAAATTCTAATGTTTTGGGAGTAATTTTTTGTAAAAGTACCAAAAATAAATTTCAGTAGTTACAAAGTTCCTAAAATTAAAAAAAAGTGTCCCTTACAGTAAAAAATTACTCTCAAATATACTTATATTTACACGAAGAGATTGGGAATTGTGACGGGTGTCTGTCCGTCCGTCCATCCGTCTGTCACAGGCGATTTTCTCTGAAACTATTCGACGTAAAAATTTATAATTTAGCCCGATTATAGACATGAGGTATAAAAAGTCGAGTTTTGATTCTGGAAAAAATCGGAAAATTTGGAATGGAAAAAAATTTTTCCAGGTGTCGTGTAGGCTGTCAAATTAAAGCTTATTGAAACACGAATTCAACAATATATATTAGGTCTTACTTGGGAAACATAACGAGTATGTAAGTTGGAAGAGGAGAAGTATTTTCTATTTCAAAAGAGAAAACCAAGCTTCTTAGCTACCGATGTGGCTACTAAAGTACTCTGTTTGTGCCAGCTGAGATCATGTTCGAAAGTGATGCCAACAAGATCGAACGTTCCGCTGTTGTGTAGGGTTTGGTCATTCATGCACGTGGGGTAAGTGTTGCCGGATTTTTTGCGTGACAGGGAGCAAGACTGATGGGTTTTGGATGCTCAAAGTAGGGTTTTGGCACCCCAGTGTAAGATTAATTGAAGATCTTGGGAAAGGAATAGGTGCATAGACCTGCGCCTATTATCCAGCTCTCGGTTAGAGACTTGTCCGGAAAAATAAATGCTGGAGTGAAGAGTATTATCGTCAGCGTAATTGTGGATGGAATTGGTAATTGAAGAGAGCAGGTCATTAATGTGAAGAAGAAATAAGGTTGGTGCTAGGACTTCAGCTTGGGGCATGCCGACTTTGATAGAATGGAAGTTGGATGAATGACTATCCACCACGATAGATATGCGGCGATTAAAGAGGAAGCTACCGATCCTGGCAAATAATTTGGGAGGAATAAAAAAATATTTATTTGAATTATTATTGATCTAAGATAAAATTTACTTATTTTAAACTAATTTTCTTCGACTTAGGCGTTTTCTTATTTGTGTGTAATAAAATACTTTTGCACGGATCAATGTGTATATTGCATGAGAAACAGTAATTTGGCCTAGGCAACTTGGAGGTATCTCCCATTTTATTTGTCAGCGGTGCAATAAAGCCAGAAATGCAGACTCTTGTGTCAACTCGTAACGAAAACATTTCCATTATTTATCAGGACAGATTTTAGAGTTCCATTTGTCGATAACATCACGTGTGAGGAACCGTTTACACGTGACCTGAATTGAGATCGTGGACAACTTTCAATCCCAAAAATTGTTTTTAAACAAAACGTTTGTAGCAATTTGACACAAACAACCAAACACGAAATTTTCAGATATCTTTTAATTTTTTACGTTTTATTATACAATTTTAAAGGTTTGATTTAAAATACTTACCAATGATTGTATTTAAATAATCTGAATTTGTTTTTTTTGTATAAAATAGCGCTTTTACTTTTGGTAGGTGAACGTTTTAATTTTTAGTAGCTTCCCTAATATATGGGCCGTAATCAAACTATTTTACGCAAAATTGCTTCGCTCCGTACAGTACGATTAATGCAACCCAATTACTTTAAGATTAAGCACCTTAACATTACGAACCTTTACAATGCATATGAAGCTTGCAGGAGTGGATATTAACTAAGGTGAAATATCTAGTACCCAATTAATTTTCTTAGTAATAGTAACAACTAATCTCAATAAATAAATATTTATTTAGTCTATGCTATTTCAATTTAGTTATGCAACTTTTTACAGTAATTTTTCTCAAATGAATAGGACATTATCAGAAATATTAAATTACTACATCTTTTTAGTGTTACGTGACACGGAATACTTATCGAATAACTTCGGTGTCCGCGCGTGTTTCTGTCACAGGCGATTTTCTCTGAAACTATTCGACGTAAAAAGTTGAAATTTAGCAAAGTGTGGTGGCCCAATTATATACGTGAAGAATAAAGAGCTGAATTTTGATTCTCGGGTTAATTTCACGGGGTAAATGGGGAAATGGAAAAAAATTCAAGTGTAGGGGGTCAAATGATAGCTTATTGAAGCGCGAATTCAACAATATATATGATGTAATTTTTTATTTGGTTTTTTAGGGGAAAACGCTTAAAAATTGCTGTCCCTCATCCTAATCACCAAAATGATCACTCAGAAAAATCTTTAAAAAATCAATAACATTGAGAATTAGTTGTAGATTGCGAAAAAATTATCAGAATTAAAAAATTCCACCAATTGAATTAATTGTTTCCTTATAACTGCTGAACCATTGGTGTTAGATAAAAAGTCTTTCCACAAAAAATATTTCTCACGATGTAAGGAACAACTTCTGTTCTTACACCTTTTTCAAAATCTTTAATTTGGCCCACTCAGCTCCGCGCGTACACAATTTGATACTGCGTTGGTGCCGTCGGCGGCGGGTAGCGCGGCAGATGGACGGAGATCGGGCGGCCAAGGTTTGCTCAGGTTAAATGGGACGTTGATGGCACGGAACACTAACTGTGCAAGTATAGCTTGCACCTGACCGATTTTTTTGAACCATTGTCGACTTTAACAGGGTTACTTGGCGCTAAAACGTATTTTCAATACGTTTTTAAGAAAGTTTCTTTAAAATAGCACTTTAAAACAAGCACTTAAAGTAAGAACTGAAATTTAGCCTTTGCCATGTAATAATATCCAATTTTATTTTCTTGCTTTATACGAGTGGTAAGAGAAATCTCGATGTTTCGCTAAATTGTTTTGTATTTTACCTTTTCGTTCCATCCTTATTTCACAAGATCGTTGTTTTGTAAGATTATATATCTTTTATTTTATAAATGATAAGAATTTTAACTATTTCGCTCTATATAACGACGAAGTAATACAAGACACTTAGGAATTTATGTCTAAGACACTTAAATATCGTCATTTAGTTACTTTGTTTCTTACCTGCAGTGTAATTCAATATCAGGCACAGATCTGGTGCTATTTTCTTCTAAGCATAACGACCCCTCTTCCTCGCTGTCAGAGAAAACGGAAAGCTGAGGATGTTGCGAGGACACCAGAAACGTTGTGCATTCTTGCCGCATCAAAACCGGTTTTGAGCAGTTTGCTGGCGACGAGGCACTTGTCAAGGAGGGCTGGCCCACTAGTAGGCTGGCTGTCTCATCCTGACTACTCATTCTGTGGTGCCCTTGGGCCTAGCCTATTTTTAAACCTGAAAAAAAGAATGCAGTATTAGGAAAGGTTCCTGTAAATATATAAAATATTAATACACTTTACCATCAACCATTTGAAAATGCTTATCAATGTAAAATTTTTGTAAAAATCAAATACTTTTTAAACGTTAAATTATGGAAATTGGTTTGTACTTTATCTTTTATAAAATAAGGGTAAATTTAAGGTAGAAAACTGGCACTGAGAAGGAAAAGAGTGTAAAAAGGGCCATTTTACACGTTATTAATTTTACAAAATTTGAATAGTAGGCTTTGAACGCAGTCATGATGTCAACAAAAAAAAAACTTACTACCCTACTGTTGCATGATGGCGGCAATTTTGACCTGCCACCTTTTCAAAGAAGAATATTTGATAAAAGATACAAGTTTCCATACAAAAAGTGGCTATTTATCTAAAGTGAAATATTGAGTGGTCTTATGTTGGGTGCAACTACAGACAGGTATCGTTGTGAAGAAAAATAAAAACAAAATTATGGTATTCTGGCTTGCAAGCATTTTAAAAGCAAAAATATGGAAGTTTAGTTAAAGATATTTTAAAAATGTATCAATCTAAATAAAAGCATGTTTTCTAACATTATCTGTATAGTATTCGTAACATACTGATTTAAAAAAGAGTTTTTGGAGCTAATAAGAAAGCAAGTATTGTAGTACATGTTATGTATGCTTTTTTAAAGATAAGTGACTTAACTCAAAACAAGTTTACAACCTTTTAGTCAAAAAATTACTACTATATCCTGATGATGTAATATATAAATAGTTCAAAGACCTGATTTAGCGCTGATATACAAAAACAAAAACAAACTGCTGAGTTTATTTATTCATCAAAGAACTTTTGACGTTAATATCCACTTTGAGTGGCATTTGTTGCGTTAGTTTTATTTAATCTCAGAATATCTCTGGTGAAAATTAAATTACCTCTTGCAAACGAAGTAAAAAACCTATCATCTTTAAATAAGCCATAGGTTTAAGTTTTAAAAAACAATAGGCCCCGGTATAATAATAAAATAACACCATTATTTAATTACCATTTCTAAAACTATTACAAATACTGTAGAAACATTGGGAGTGGTGGCATTGACATTGTTTTGAACGCACAGTCGGATCAATAAACTCTATATCAAAACAACATCCTAATATTTTCTACCACATATACTCCAAAACTTTTCCACAAAACAAAGTCAAGTGTTTTCGCCTGTCCTCTGCTTGACTATGAAAAATATGGAAGTCTCAGGCGCAAAAAAAAATCTCCTTGTCTGTGACTCCTAAATTTGAATTCAAAAAGAGATATTCTGTAAATTTACCATTTAATAAGCTGTATTCCTGTCGGATTTTTTATTGCCACGTTTTTATATGCCCTATTTACTGTATCTGCTTATTGTTTTTGACAGTTATCTTTTTAAAATTCTGTTAGTGTCGAAAATACGAACTCCGTTGTGTCCTCTAAGGGACAAGAAGAGGCGATTTTGCTGACGTGGCATATTTTTAGCAGTTCAGTCGGTTTTGTGAAACTGTATACGTGCAAATAAAAGAGAAGAGAAAATTTACAAAACATATAAAGATTTTGCTTGGGTTTTATATTATTAAAAGAGACAAATGTTATCCTAGGAATTATTACTACAAGGAATAATTCAGGGGCCATGGAAAGAAAGATTTCAAGTCCCTTCCATCCAGTTATAGATCTATCTCTTTTCTCTTTGTTGTCAGCAAAGTTATGGAGAAAGTCATCAACAGTAAGGATTTGGTCACCAAAGATCCACAGTTGATCTCCTTATCTTTGTCATAATGTCACAAATAGCTGGAACATGACCCTCAAATTTCATTTCGGATCCTAGATTGTTGCTCTTGATATTTCCAGGGCCAAGTATGGCATGCCGCACTCCTCAACAAACTACCTTCTTACGGTCTTCCTCTCAATACTATGTACTTGGATCGGTAACTTTCTCTCTAATTGGCGCATATCTGTTGTGGTGGACGGTCACTCATATGACTTTCATCCTCAAGGTTCAATCCTGGCACAAACCCTATTTCTTTTTCACATTAACTACCACTGCCATCCACAGTTACGCTGACGATAGTACTCTTCACTCCAACATTAATTTTTCCAGACAAGTCTCGATTCAAGAGCTGGATAATAGACGCAGATCTATGCACCTATCCCTTTCCCAAGATCTTCAATTAATCTTAGACTGGTGTGCCAAGAACCTTCTTCATTTAAACACCTCCAAAATCCAGTCTAGCTCCCTGTCACGCAAAAAATCCAGCAATACTTACCCCATCCATATGAATGACCAAGCCCTACTATCTTGTTGGCATCGCTTTTAAATATGATCTCAGCTGGCACAAACAAATTACTTCAATAGACACATCGGTAGCTAAAAAGCTTGGTTTTCTCTTTCGAGCCAGAAAATACTTCTCCCCTTCTAACTTACATAATCGTTATGTTTTTCAAATAAGACCTAACCTAACCCAGAATACTCTTTCCACATCTGGGGAGCGGCATCACCATCGGCACTTAATATCCTTGATTCTCTCTAAAAGAGAGCTATTCGACTCATCACTGACCCAGTCCTCACAAGAAAATTCCTTTCTCCCGCTCATCTCCGCGCTGTTGGGGATTTGTCCCTTTTCTACCGATATTTCCGCGGATTTTGCTCTGAAGAACTAGCCGCTACAATTCTCCCCTTGGCACTCTTGGCAGTTCCTAATAGAACAACAAGAGGCGCGTTACGTATACATCCCTTTACTGTTCAGCTACAAAAGCCTAGAATATCCCAGTTCTCTCGCTCATTCATACCTAGGAGCTCCAGATTTTGAAACGAATTGTCTGCAGATGTTTTCCCTTCCCCTCCCAACCTCCAATTCTTGAAATCCCGTGTCAATAGATTACATTTTCTTAAGCAAATTAAACAATTTGAATATAAAGAATTTGTAGAAGATAATAGACTACAAAAGAATCTATCTATTTTATATAAAAATCTTCAACCTACTATGTGGCTCTGGAATTACCATCGTTTATTCTGACTGAGATATTCTTTTTTTCTCCTAAAATAACCGGTTAGCTTAGCTTAGTGCATTTACTTAAGCTATTTTTCTTACACAATGCTTGTCGTTTCCCCACGACCTGAATTCTCGTAATAAAGCCTGGCAAAACCGAGCAAAATAGAAGGTAAAGACTGGTTAAAGACGGCATTGTTAAAGTAAAATTATGTTTGAACTTCGACACGATTATTATACAAGTTCTTTTTACAGGTCATATTGTACTAAAATTCTAACAGTGTAAACTACCTTTTAATTTAACATTTTGGACGTTATTTTAGTAATTTTTCTTACAACGTCAACTTCAAATTGTTTAAATATGTTTTAGATCTTTTTCTCTCCCGATTCATTATTTAATAAGCTAAATTTTTTTAAAAACTAATTAATTTAATGAAAACATCGCATTTATAGAAAATGTTGAATTACACATCATCGTATCATATTACTTGACACATAATAATATACAAGGGCGTAGCCAGGATTTTGAGCAGGGGGGGGGCAGAATTAGGTGACCGGGAGGGCAGATTTTCTGGACCCCAAGGACGCAACGTAGTAGTACGTAGTCTAGTTTTTTTAGTTTTTTTGCAAAGAAATATAAAAAAAACATTATTTAAAAATATATATTCATAGATAATGCATAGTATATAGTACATACGTATTATTATTGCAAATTAGAAACTCGAATCAGTTAAAAAAGAAAATAATGAATACCTGCTAAAACAGAACATTGCTTAACAAAAAGAATGTATAAAATTTATCTACATTTTATTTTTGCGAAACATTTTATGAAAACAAATTATTTTGCAAAAAAAAACAATAAATTGTTTTCATAATAAGCCGGTAAAAGTTTGCGGTTTTATTTAAAATAAATTGAAATAAATTTAAAAAATTTGAAATTATGCTAAAATTGTCGATTATGGTGCAGGTATAGTATAGGATATTGTTAGGCCAATTTTGTAAGAAAAATTATATTACAATTTGATAATTATTTTATATCTGAGATCTGCGTGAACACAAACAGAGTGAACAGCAACAGCGCACGGCAGCCACCTTTAATTAAGTTATATAAATTTTAAATGTAAACTTAAAAAATATTTGCGTGGGGTAGGATTGGAAGAATGATTAATTTTAATCAAAATTTCTACCCATTTGTGCCAACTAGTATGTTCTCGTAATTTTTAATTCCTTTGGCTATTACAGTTATTGCTATTGTACTTGTTATTACAATTCTTTATTATTGTACTTTTATTTTTCTTTGGCACAAATAAATGAATTTATTATTATTATTATTATTATTAATTAACAGCAAAAGCTTTCTTACCACTTCACACGTTTGCGCCACATGCAGCAGTGCTGCCATTTCGGTACAATTGTACTGAATTCAGTACAAAGTGGCCAAATTCAGTACGTCAGTACTGATCTTGGAAAAACCACTAATTTTAGTACGAACTTTCAAAACGAAACTAAAACCAAATAAGCACAAAAAAATTTGAAAAATTATTGTGACTGAAAATATATTATGAATTAAGTTTAGTGGCTTTTCGATTGATGAAATTAGTGTGATACGAGTACTACTCTTTCTTGTACTTTGTGTCGTTAAAGAAAATATAAATTGCCTGAATATAACTACGATGGAGTACTGTAAACAAATATTAAAAACCAATACTTGTTTTTCATTGGAGGCTGCCGATGAATTGATCGATTGAAAAAAAAATCTGAGGAAATAAACTGATGGTAATACATAAAACTACTGATTTTTTAAAATTTGTAATTAACTAGTATACAAGTACCGATTGTACCTGTCTAATGGTATAAATTAAAACTTTTTATATAATGTTAATAATTTAATACTATTTTTTATTTTTGAAAAAAAAACAGTGTTTTATTTAACCACCCTCAATGATTTTAAACTGCAGAGAAAGCTATTTTAAATGTTTTAAATTCTTAAACGTTTCGATTTTTGAATCTTCTGCCCTACATTCAGTACGCTTTGAAAATCTGCTGCGACAGCACTGACCGGCAGGCACCGCAGCTGACTGCTGATTTAGGAATAAGACGTACGGGAAATTTGAATGGCACATTGGTAAATCTTGGCTTTTTGCTCGTGCCAGGGGGGGGGGGCACGTGCCCCCCCCCCCCCCCCCCCCAGTCCTCCCTTGGCTACGCCCTTGATAATATATCTGGTCAACATCAAGAATAGGTTTTTATTGTTACAAAACTGAAAGAACTATAAAAATTCTGTACTAATGGGTTTTAAATGAAAATTGATTAGACGCTTTTAGAAGATCCTTCAACCACAAGAGAAATGTGTGCTGAGAAGTGAATGACTTTTTTGTTGTAAGTTCTTAAAGGAAAATATAATAGTGATAAGTGCTCGTCCACTTGCACTTTACTACGGAATTATATATATATATATATATATATATATATATATATATATATATATATATATATATATATATATATATATATATATATATACATATATGTATATATAAAGAAAATATAGGGAAAATGAATAAAATTTTATTGAATAATATTCTGCAGTACGTAAATTCTTTTGGTGCTCTTTTACAAATAACTGGCGAAAGCAAGCGTATAGTTTAAAACAAAAATAAATTTCAATAAACGTCTTTATCGAAAAGAACCCCTACATTTTGCTTATAGCTTTGGAATATTTACGCCAAAACTCGGTTTCCAAAAGCCAGAAGTCCGGGTGATAAATATGCTTTTTAATAAAAAGTACACGGAACAAGGAAAATAACTCTTTACTCTCTCAAAAGAATAAAATTTCACGAATGGTATTTTTGAATATTTTTTCCATAAATATTCCTTTAAAATTCGTTTAAAATAAAAATTTATGAAACTGCTGCACTTGAGTTTTATGTAATTGGACCACTCGAGAAGTCTTAAACTTTGCACGATTCTCCTTCAAGAGCCCAATTATGGGATTTTAGAAACCCGAGGGAGTAGAACGTGCCGAACTGTTTGTTTGCACGTAAGTTGTTCCGACATCAAAACTCATATCAGTAGTGTAGCATTTTATTCTTAAAGTTTGATTTTCTCTTTCGAGCCAGAAAATACTTCTCCCCTTCCAACTTACACACTGCCTATGTTTCCCAAATAAGACCCAACCACTTCTTTCGCTCATTCATACTTAGAGTCTTCAGATTACGGAACAAATTGCCTGCCGATGTTTTCCCTTTCCCTCCCAAGCTGCGATCCTTTAAATCCCGTGTCAATAGATTACATTTCCCTTCTCTTCAGACGCCCACGGTACGTTAGTGTTAGTACTCAGGCTTGAAGTCTATGTTGAATGTCTCAGATAAAAAAAGGAAATTTTTTGCTTGTATAAACCTATAAATAAAAAATAATAATGTAAAAAATACAGAAAAAACACTGTAAATTGATCATTAACAGAAGATAAGCAATTGAATTAAAATGTCTGAATATAAAAGGAAAGTAACACAAGGCTGCGTTACAAGCATCGTATTTTTGAGAGCTAGTTGACTTGTTTAACTCGAAACTCGAATAAAAACTCATTTATATAAAAAAAAATGTTTGCAATATAAATGATGAAAAAGGAACTTATGAGTTTCAAGAGGTTCGTGCTCAAGCTAATGAATTTTTTATAATGAAGGCAATTTTCATTTCCTCCAGGCCTTCCTAATCGTAACTTTTTATGTTTAGAATTTAGTTAGTGGCTATTTTAGGATCTTGTTTTATTATATTTTGTTTTGCCCAAAAACTGCCACCAAGCTCTAAATGATTTTGAGTGACACACAAAAATAATTAGTTATCGGGTCTCATGAAGCAAAATTCGATCAAAAATGGCTTGCAAAATGCGTGATTTAATGCTAAATTTAGGATTGGTTCATGCCACGAAATTACAAATAATAATCTAGCATAGAGAGAAGCATAAAGAAATATTTCAGTAATAAAAACAGCGATAAAAAAGAAACTTTAACAGTCATAAAATTGTATTTACTTAAACAAGGGAATTAAAGTAATCCCGCAATCAACTGCAGTGTGTTAAAAACCGGGGAGCCAGAATTGTATTTTAATATTTTTTTTGTACTAGTTTTTAATATAGAATTTAAACTTTATTATATCTTATTTTACTTAAAACGCGGGAATTTACCTTGAAAAAGAAAGATATCATTCCTAAATAAAATATGAAAAGTCGACAGAAATGAAACCTTTGGGATCTATTTACTCGAAAACTCAATGAGGCTGCTTTTGTAAAGAAACGCCTTTAAATTTCGTATCCGTTTTTTGACATAATAAAAATTTCAGCTTCTAAAGGTTTCGCGTATCCTTCAATTCGGTTTTTTGTAAATAAAGACCGCTGGGGCAAACTTTAACCATCATGCAAGAAAAACGTAATGCTAGAATAACATATTTATGCGTCTTTTTGTCCGCACAATGACAAAGTCAAAAAAAGACGACGTGGTGATAGGTGGTAAACACGATATAGATATATATATATATATATATATATATATATATATATATATATATATATATATATATATATATATATATATATATATATATATATATTGATCCGGTAGTACATCCGTTCGTTTGTTAAATTCCTATTGGAATCTGGCAGACGTTTCGCCAAGGTCTCACTTGGCATTATCAATGCCTACTCGTTGCTGTCAAGTCGTAAACTGATGAGTTTACGACTTGACAGCTTATTTGGGAAACATAGAAAGTGTGTAAGTTTGAAGGAGAAAAGTATTTTCTGGGCTGATTGGGACATGTATTTTTTTCAATCAAAGGTTTCCTCCACAAAAGATTTTTTCTTGTATAAGCGCACGCTTGGAGGAGCGACAATAAACTTTTTCCAAGTAAAAAATCCCCAACTGACAGGGTATATTTTAAGCATTGTTTCACAAAAAGATTCAACAGCAAAAAATAAATCACGACTGGGGTGTAAAAAACGTAATTTCAAATTAAGCGATTTTTTAGCGATTTGATATCGCTTCCTCCAAAATTTATTGTTGCAAAAGATTTATTTTTAAAGCCACATTTGCTTTACCAAGAATTTACGACTGCATTTAAAAATTAAACGCCAAAGAAATGTTTTGTCTGGAATCAGATTTCATTCAAAACTTTTTGAAACACGAACAGCAAATTCGTAATGTAAAAACAAATTAAGTGCTGTAAACAAGCTAAAGTTTTCAAATGATTTGAAATACGAGCCAACTTGTTTTTTTTTTAATAAAACTTTACATGAAACTTCGTCAATTATTTTGAAAAAAATTCCGGATTTTCCACACGGGTCCACGCTTCCAAATTTATAAATTTAATTTTCAGTTGAATATTTGCTCAGGTCTGTTCGCAGAAAAAATTCTTTGTCATTCAAAACATCTGCTTTAGAAACAAAACATATACAGACAATGTATAAAACATAAATTTTAAATAAGGCCATATTTCTCGTGATACAAGGCCGTTTTCTATAAATTTATCGTGTTTTTCTAAGAGTTGGTTTTAAGCGGCCCATATTTCATGATAATATGAAACCCATTTATTGCGCTAAAATAAAACAAAAAAAACTAATTTCATATACTTAGAAATTTATATGAATAGGAAGTCACTTGAAAAATGTGAAAATAAATCATAACCCAGTGTAAATTGACAAACTGCAGTGAGTTGTAAAATAATTTCGCTAAAATTTCGACATGTCAATATATCAGGCCTGTCAATCAGTGTCAACAATGAAAAGGCCATTCACGGTATTCCATACAGGTTTTACATTATAAGTTATTTAATATAATGTAACAGGAATTCTTTTGGAAGAGTTTGTAATAACTTTGAATTACATATAGGCTAGTCAATCTAGTGGGTCGGGGTGGAAAAAATTAGTAACAAGCTGATCTTAGCGGGAATGTTTAGATAATAATTTCCTATTTAACCCGTCAAAAGTCCCATTTCGTCCCAGTGGGGGAAGGTCGAAAAAAATGGCCGCCATCTTGGATTTTTTATTTTTTTTTCAAATATATCCGTTCGCATTGATTTTATCAAAAACACTGAGGAGGCATTTTTTGTAGAGAATAAAATTATAAACACTTTATTTTATAACATTTTTTTCTTTAAAGTAAGTGATAAAATAGTTAGAGCTATTTTTAGTGTCTGTTTGATACATTTTCCACTTTTAATTTCTTTTTTCCTCACAAATATGGACTATGTTTATAATTAAACCTTAGATTAATTTTATTTACTACACTACGACCACACCACACTATTCAAAAAGTTCTTCGATTACGTCATCCTCCCCCCTCCTCCTCTAAAAAACAAAAGTTTGTGCAACTGATCCCATAACACTGGCCACACTTAGAAAATTTAAGTCCCAGTTTCCTACAGGAACAGTTTTTGGAGCATTGGCTTTCTTTGCAATTGCAAAAAATCAATTTTAAAAGGTCAGGGGGCGCTGCACTTTGTGTGCATTGTACAAGTATCAGATTACCCTGCTCATGCTTTTTCCACCCATACTGCAAAGGGTCCAAGTTGTTGCCAATCCATTCTTGAATCTGAAAAAATATGACATAACATATTTACCAAAATTCGTTATATTTTTACAATTACCTGAAAGTATGTTCTAAGTACATGTTGCTGTGCAGAGTCCTCAGTTGGGGGCAAAGTAGCCAAATTAAATATAGACTTAAGTCCTTGCCTTGATGCGATCCTGTTGTACAGAGTATACCTCAAATGGTTGATATCCTTAATATGTCGTGGACAGCGATACAGCTTCAAAAGATAACTTAGTTCTGACTGAAGTAAGCCATTCTTTTCTGCTTTATGATCCAAAAAAACGTCAACATTTTGACAAAGATCGTTGTCTTTTTTTAGTAGCGACAGACATATTTTTTTTTTGATTTATTAAATAAAATAGATGTAGTGTCGCAACCTGATATTGCATGTAAAAACAATATGTGTTTGTTAGATGTCCCAGTTTGTCCTGTATGTCAGATATCCGTGATGTTTTGTCACCTTTTGCCGCTTTGCCCGGACGAAACATGTATATGTTTTTATTTTTTGAATGATGTATAAGCAAAACCATTATATCAGTATCCTCTGATACAATTGTGACGTGTTTTTTTTTTTGAAATGGATAGTTCTACAGCTGTTAAGGTGATAAAAAAATCTGCATCTCTTGCGGCTTGATGCACAGTTGTACCTACGTCTTCGAAATAGGTACCTACGTCTTCGAAATTGCTGTTTGTTGTTACTGTTCTTTAGAAAAACCTCTTGTGGTGTACTGTGTGGTTACTGAACATGGACATGTATGAAAATTTCTACACTTCCCTTTTTATATGCCTCTTTGTAGACTTTCTTTGGTAGATATAGCCTCCTGATAATAGCCGTCGAAGACTATGACACAATCCTTATTATTCAATATCATGACATAACATACCAAATGCGTTTTCAAGAGTATTATCCACAGGTCTTCCTGGTTTTTCATTAGTTTTTCGCTTCAAAAAAATTCTGTAACAACTAACATGATATTTTGCTTCAGCTGCTACAAGATCTATTTCGTTGCATATCCTTCTGTGTACTTCTCCACTCCACTCATCGTTTCTCTCCTTGCAGCATGTAAGAACCGAGTTTTTGTTTTAGTATAACATATAACACATTCATAAATAAACACAGTTTTACATTAAAATGTTGCCTAAAATCCACAGAGATGCGTTCTTTGCAGAAATAATAATGAAACTAAAACAAAATAATATTTACCATGGCCACGGCTTCGCCTAACGCGGGCACTTTTGGCTCTATTAACTAGGGGAACGTGGGGTTAAAACAGACGGAGGTTTAATTATTTACAGGCATCTTCAACTGATTTGTTTAAAATAATTAGACAAATAAATTTATTAATTGAATAATTTTAGTCAATTGTTCAGTAATAATTTTATGTTCCAAGTAAAGGAAATTAAAAAAACTTTAAAGGAAAGCTTTAAAACGCACATATCTCGTTTATTTTTATTTTGAGGAAAAAAAGCTTTTTAAATAAAATGATCATAATTCTATTCTCTACAAAAAACGCCTCTTTAGTTTTTTTGATAAAATCAATGCGAACGGAGATATTTGAAAAAAACTAAAAATTCCAAGATGGCGGCCATTTTTTTCGACCTTCCCCCACTGGGACCAAATGGGACTTTTGAGGGGTTAAATAGGAGATTATTATCTAAACATTCCCGCTGAGATCAGCTTGTTACTAATTTTTTCCACCTCCCACCTATAATATTCAGCTAGGTTTATTAGCCTAATATTACTTTTTGAATAAACTATATATCTCCATCTACATATTTTTATATATATATATATATATATATATATATATATATATTATATATATATATATATATATATATATATATATATATATATATATATATATATATATATATATATATATTTAAAAACAGCTGCGATATATTTTTTTAATATGCAGAAGTGCATTATTTCTCAGTTCGATAGAGTGAGAATTGAGACTTTGGTGGAGGAGGGTGTCCCCCAAACTGAAATAGCGAATCGGATAGGCATTAATCAAAGTGGATCTGGAGCCGTTACTTACAAATGAATTCTGTAAGTGATCGGTCTAGATCTGCAAAGCCTCGGGGGACAAATGAACGTCAAAATTGTTTCATAACTTTATGTGTTAGACGTAACCCCAATATTGCCACACCCGCAGTTCTAAGAGAGATACAAAATGCACGAGTGTGCGTATATTACTTGCTACATTGCAGCGACGAATTTTAGACACTGATTAAGAAACGGAAGGCCTCTTCGTGTGCCAAGATTAACTCCTGATCAGCGGGCAAGGCGTTATAATTCGGCTTTTGAGCAACCAACATAACGAAGATCATTGGAACAACGTAATGTCTATTAACCGATAACAGGCGCATTCGAGTGTGGAGTCAACCAGGACGTAATTCTCGTTGAAATAGAGCCAACCCAGTTGTTTCTTATGCAGGCGGCAGTGCCATGTTCTGGGCTGGGAGTATGCCAAATTTTCAAACCCCATTGGTTCATATAGGTACTGGAGAACCTAAGCAGCCATTCATATTTTGCCAACATTCGTCAGCTTTTTGTTCTTCCTCAGCAACAAGCATTTGGAGATGCCTTTATTTTTATGGATGATAATGCCCGTCCAAATCGTTGAAGGATCGTAGATGAGTGTCTCGAGGAAAACAATGTTACCCGTATGGACTGGCCGCAAAATTCTTCCGATCAAAATCCTATTGAACATGTTTGGAACATGTTGAAGAGGGAAATACAACCATGGATGAGCCGGTACAAGTTTCGATTCAACAATGGAACAGAATACCTGCCGAAAACTTGAACAATCGTATTAGGAGTGTCCCAGATTTAGATAGATGCACTAGGAAACTCCGAATATTAGATTTTCTTTAATTAAAAATTTTGTGATTTCCAGAATAAATTTTTTAAAAAATATTTCAGAAGAGCGTAATAGGTCTTTTCATATATAATATATGGGTTATGAAAACAAAAACAATCAGATTAAAAAAAAAAGATATTTTTCAAAGCCCAAATCCATCATTTTCGACTTAAATTACGGAGAAATCTGACAATTTTTCAGAACCCCAATATTCCCTCTCGTTAAAACGGCATTTTTCTTATATAACTCGGTTTTCTCGGAGCCAAAAATATGATAATGGAGGAACAAAAAGCTAGGCTAAAATATGTTATAAAACCACAAGATTTCAAGATGTTTACGTCTCCCATTCTCAGTGAAATGGAAATAAGTCGATTCCCATCTGATTGACTTCAGAGATGCCCATCATACTGTGAAGCCGAAGCTATTTGTTTTGATAACAAAGAACTCATTTTCGCGAAAATTAGAATATTTTTCACATTTTTATTTTTAAGATATTAAAGTTTGAAAAGATAACGTTTGTAATTCCTTCTAACCGAGTTTTCTGTTTCTATTTACATTAAATTCGAGGCCCTTTCTAAAGGATCTCTGATGACCAGTAAAAGAAGATACTGGACAATATAGACTTTTTCGAACATGGGTGTTGTCAGTGGGTATAACATTATCAAACGCCTTACGAAAGTCTGGGTCAAAATTCTCAATTATTTCAATTTTTATTTCATAATTGCTGAATTTATGCACATTTCAGTAAGAAGAAAATACTTTGTATCCAATCATCACTTTTAAAGGAGTTTATTTAGTTATCTTTAAAGAATATATAATTCACTAGGTGTTGAGCATAAAGTTTTAGCGCTTTATAAGAGAAAATTTCCGCTAAGTTATTTTACCTATATAAAGCGTCTTTATCCCAGAGTATTCAGGGTCTTTATTCTAAAGGAATTTAGCACAACTGTTCAAATTTATTGCCATGGTCCGAACAATATATAATAAGTGTACGATAAATATAAAACTTTTAATGAAATTAAATCGATCTTCTCACGCTCGAATAAGATACTTAACTGTAAAAGCTTCTAGGAGTATAGGGGCTAATTCATTATTTTAAATTAAATTTTTGACAGACTATATTTTTAGTGTACCGTACTAACATAAAAATTGTATCTCACAAAATCGCAACAAAATAGAGGATTTTCAATGTAAGCAGTTTTTAGTGAAAATTCAAAATTTAGTGATAAAGAACAAGTAGGTAAATAAAAAAATTACGATATAGTTCGCACTAGTGATGAAGTTAATATTTGCATTTTCTAATATATATATAATATATATATATATATATATATATATATATATATATATATATATATATATATATATATATATATATATATATACAGGGTGTTTCAAAAAACATGTGTCATCGCTTAAAGGGAGATTCCTTGTAAGAAACTAAGGCAAAAAGTTCATATAAACATGGGTCCGCAGATGCTTCGTTTCAAAGATACAGGGTGTTAAATTCTTTAATTTTTTTCAGTTTTTCCAAAATATTTTCAAAATGGCTTCATCAATTTTGATGAAATTTATGTTGTGTAAAGTACTTAAATTAACCATAATTCTGACCATGAAAAGACTTTGACAGGACCTCCAGGGGCGTACATATTGGAAGACGGTACAATATTTTTCCATTAAAAACATATACGCCACTGATTTCTTCACATTTTCGTATACCAGTCAAATGGTATGCTAAATTCTTAACAAAATTTGTCTCTTCATATTTTTCAATTTTCATTTCGTTTAGGAGATAAATGTAATTTTATTAACCGTCTTACTGGTTGAGTTTTCCCAACCATCGGTTTTAACATGTAAAGACCATTTAAAAATTGAACGTCCTGTATCTTTGAAACAAAGCATCTGCGGACCCATGTTCATAAGAACTTTTTGCCTTAATTTATTTCAAGGAATCTCCCTTTAAGCGATGGCACATGTTTTTTGAAACACCCTGTATATATAAATAAATAAATAAAAATTGTATTTGCCAGTTGATTAAACATGCTCCTAGCGGCATAATTTCTGAAATTGACAAAGTTTTTGAGTCAAAAAATTCATATAGATATATATGAAAATATATAAATATTTTCCTTAAAAAATAGGTCTAAGGTCAATCCCAGAAATTATGTCATGGACCATGTTTATTCAACTGGCAAATAATATTTTTATTTATTCATTTTTAATACTTGGTAATCAGGCAATAGCGGAGAAAGTCTATATTTAGATTTCGTAATTATCCTGTCTACCTCCGCAAACTTCTAACTTTCTAATTTAATAACTTCGTTCCCTTCGGAGAAAAGTGTCATCAGCATATAATATAACTTTGACACTTGGGTTCATAAACAACAACTTTATATCAGAGAAAAGCGCACAGCCTTACACGGATCCCTGCGGAATGCCAAGGGTCTTTCGGAGTCCCCAATTTCTTTAGTAGAACACCGTCTCACGAGAATAATTCAAGTTTAGAAAGAAGTGATTGGATCTAAATGATCTTATTTAAAATCTGGACGTTAATATTTGCTTTGTGCTTTTCAATCTCGCTGCTGAACCTAAATTTAATATAGTTCGATCTATAAAAGTTAGAACTGAAGCTGAACATCCTTTCATTATAATTTATAATATTTAAACTTTGTTGGTGGACAGTTCAGCACAATGGAAGATACATATCATTTGCTTTGAATTTAAAGTTTTGCTTTCTTCGTCCCGTTGTGTTCCAAATATCGAGTTTCCAGACATACTTCTAAATCTAGAAATTATTTAATTTCAGATAAGACAAACTCCAAAAGGCCTCCAAAGATAACAGCATGAATATCTAAAGATTGTATTTAAAAATCTCTGAGAAGTCTGAAGTTATTAAATTCTTTTGCCTTGGAATTTTTGACATTTTAATAACGAAACGCTTTCTCTTAAAACTTTTAAGAGTGGTTTTTAAGAGCTTATTATGGTTCAAATAAAATGGTATAATCTAAAGTCATAAAAACATTGTGTCAATTTTTTTTAGAAGAAAGTTTTCTGAAGCCCAACGGGTTAAAGAACCATGATCTTGAAATACTCTTGGACGTTACATTTTGATCGCACCCAACAATTTTTAAGAGGCCTGCTGTTTTTGGCGTAATTTCGTGTTTGGAAGCAGAAATTTATATATATATATATATATATATATATATATATATATATATATATATATATATATATATATATATATATATATATATATATATATATATATATAGAAAAGGAAAATAATGGCTATTCGGACTGAAAAACAGTAAGTTATGTTTTTGTATCAAAGTACGGGGTCCAAGATCTAATGGACAACCCTGGGCTGGCAGACAGTAGGCTTTCACCCTTCTTGTTATCATCAGGCTGATGTAGCCTTTAGGCAGATTCCCCAATAGCCACTTCGCCTATTCAAGTATATCGTTTTGAAAAACGACGGTACAGAACACACGAGAGCGCCATCTATAGGAAACCACCTCAATGCAAGAACAGATCTCACTCGAGTAAAGCTGCTACCGATATATAGGTAGCTAGTTAAAAAACACTGCGGGAGCATGACACCCGGTATCGGAATCGATTTTTGAGCATCACTCCAGGTCTCCACAATTTTGTGGATTACACTATGGACCGCACACACAATCGCACCTGGAAGCCGTGCATATAAATATATTCTTTATATTCTATATATAAAATAAAATAAAATAAAAATTTAAATAAATGATAAATATCTATGCGAAGAAACTTTAAGGACACTACCACCACATAGATCTCTGTGGGACAGATTTTGTTGCACATTAAAATCCTTATAAGCTTTCCAACTAATAATGTAGACAACAGACATGAAGTTAGAACCATGGATCTACTTATCAGTATATTATTAGACGAAAATCGTTAAGTTGGGTCGCGCCTTTCCCGGCCTTCGCAAATTCAAGGAAATAATATAATATCCTGAAAATATGTCATAATAACATTTTCCTTTATTCTCGGTTTCAAGGGAAATGAAGTTCACAAGGAGCAAGGTTTTACCGTCATTAT